>CATIWC010002698.1:0-66718 GCA_948472305.1 Vicia faba | reverse complement strand
TTCAATAGTTTTCTTCTTCACCATCACCAAATTTTAGGTTACTTCATCACTAAGAAACTATGTTAAAAGACTATTAATTAATTACACATATTTCATAAATTTTTGTCATAATTAAAATTATATAATGAGGCTCGATAGCATATTTATTCACCATATTCATATTGTGTTATGGTATAACAGATGTAAACAATTTCAATAGTTTTCTTCTTCACCATCACCAAATTTTAGGTTACTTCATCACTAAGAAACTATGTTAAAACACTATTAATTAATGACACATATTTCATAAACATTCGTTTTAGTTAAAATAATATAATGAGCTTCGATAGTATATTTATTCACCATATTCATATTGTATTATTGTATATTAGATGTAAACAATTTCAATAGGTTTCTTCTTCACCATCACCAAATTTTAGGTTAGTTAATCACTAAGAAACTATGTTAAAACACTATTAATTAATGACACATATTTCATATACATTCGTAATAGTTAAAATAATATAATGAGGCTCGATAGTATATCTATTCACCATATTCATATTGTATTATGGTATAATAGATGTAAACAATTTCAATAGTTTTATTCTTCACAATCACCAAATTTTAGGTTACTTCATCACTAAGAAACTAGGTTAAAAGACTTTTAATTAATGACACATATTTCATATAAAATCGTAATAGTTAAAATAATATAATGAGGCTCGATAGTATATTTATTCACCATATTCATATTGTATTATGGTATAATGGATGTAAACAATTTCAATAGTTTTCATCTTCATCATCACCAAATTTTAGGTTACTTCATCACTAAGAAACTATGTTAAAAGACTATTAATTAATGACACATATTTCATATACATTCGTAATAGTAAAAATTATATAATGAGGCTCGATAGTATATTTATTCACCATATTCATATTGTATTATGGTATAATAGATGTAAACAATTTCAATAGTTTTATTCTTCACCATCACCAAATTTTAGGTTACTTCATCACTAAGAAACTATGTTAAAAGACTATTAATTAATGACACATATTTTATAAACTTTTGTAATAATTAAAATTATATAATGAGGCTCGATAGTATATTTATTCACCATATTTATATTGTATTATGGTATAATAGATGTAAACAACTTCAATAGTTTTCTTCTTCACCATCACCAAATTTTAGGTTACTTCATCACTAAGAAACTATGTTAAAAGACTATTAATTAATGACACATATTTCATATACATTCGTAATAGTAAAAATAATATAATGAGGCTCTATAGTAGATTTTTTCACCATATTCATATTATATTTTGGTATAATGAATGTAAATAATTTCAATAGTTTTCTTCTTCACCATCACCAAATTTTAGGTTACTTCAACACTAAGAAACTATGTTAAAAGACTATTAATTAATGACACATATTTCATATACAATCGTAATAGTTAAAATAATATAATGAGGCTCGATAGTATATTTATTCACCATATTCATATTGTATTATGGTATAATGGATGTAAACAATTTCAATAGTTTTCATCTTCATCATCACCAAATTTTAGGTTACTTCATCACTAAGAAACTATGTTAAAAGACTATTAATTAATGACACATATTTCATATACATTCGTAATAGTTAAAATAATATAATGAGGCTCGATAGTATATTTATTCACCATATTTATATTGTATTATGGTATAATAGATGTAAACAATTTCAATAGTTTTCTTCTTCACCATCACCAAATTTTAGGTTACTTCATCACTAAGAAACTATGTTAATAGACTATTAATTAATGACACATATTTTATAAACTTTTGTAATAATTAAAATTATATAATGAGGCTCGATAGTATATTTATTCACCATATTCATATTGTATTATGGTATAATAGATGTAAATAATTTCAATAGTTTTCTTCTTCACCATCACCAAATTTTAGGTTACTTCATCACTAAGAATCTATGTTAAAAGACTATTAATTAATGACACATATTTCATATACATTCGTAATAGTTAAAATAATATAATGAGGCTCGATAGTATATTTATTCACCATATTTATATTGTATTATGGTATAATAGATGTAAACAACTTCAATAGATTTCTTCCTCACCATCACCAAATTTTAGGTTACTTCATCACTAAGAAACTATGTTAAAAGACTATTAATTAATGACACATATTTCATATACATTCGTAATAGTAAAAATAATATAATGAGGCTCGATAGTATATTTTTTAACCATATTCATATTATATTTTGGTATAATGAATGTAAATAATTTCAATAGTTTTCTTCTTCACCATCACCAAATTTTAGGTTACTTCAACTCTAAGAAACTATGTTAAAAGACTATTAATTAATGACACATATTTCATATACAATCGTAATAGTTAAAATAAAATAATGAGGCTCGATAGTATATTTATTCACCATATTCATATTGTATTATGGTATAATGGATGTAAACAATTTCAATAGTTTTCATCTTCATCATCACCAAATTTTAGGTTACTTCATCACTAAGAAACTATGTTAAAAGACTATTAATTAATAACACATATTTCATATACATTCGTAATAGTAAAAATTATATAATGAGACTCGATAGTATATTTATTCACCATATTCATATTGTATTATGGTATAATAGATGTAAACAATTTCAATAGTTTTGTTCTTCACCATCACCAAATTTTAGGTTACTTCATCACTAAGAAACTATGTTAATAGACTATTAATTAATGACACATATTTTATAAACTTTTGTAATAATTAAAATTATATAATGAGGCTCGATAGTATATTTATTCACCATATTCATATTGTATTATGATATAATAGATGTAAATAATTTCAATAGTTTTCTTCTTCACCATCACCAAATTTTAGGTTACTTCATCACTAAGAATCTATGTTAAAAGACTATTAATTAATGACACATATTTCATATACATTCGTAATAGTTAAAATAATATAATGAGGCTCGATAGTATATTTATTCACCATATTTATATTGTATTATGGTATAATAGATGTAAACAATTTCAATAGTTTTCTTCTTCACCATCACCAAATTTTAGGTTACTTCATCACTAAGAAACTATGTTAAAAGACTATTAATTAATGACACATATTTCATATACATTCGTAATAGTTAAAATAATATAATGAGGCTCGATAGTATATTTTTTCACTATATTCATATTGTATTATGGTATAATAGATGTAAACAATTTCAATAGTTTTCATCTTCACCATCACCAAATTTTAGGTTACTTCATTACTAAAAAACTATGTTAAAAGACTATTAATTAATGACACATATTTCATAAATTTTTGTAATAATTAAAATTATATAATTAGGCTCGATAGTATATTTATTCACCATATTCATATTGTGTTATGATATAACATATGTAAACAATTTCAATAGTTTTCTTCTTCACCATAACCAAATTTTAGGTTACTTCATCACTAAGAAACTATGTTAAAAGACTATTAATTAATGACACATATTTCATATACATTTGTAATAGTTAAAATAATATAATGAGACTCGATAGTATATTTATTCACTATATTCATTTTATATTTTTGTATAATAGATGTAAATAATTTCAATAGTTTTCTTCTTCGCCCTCACCAAATTTTAGGTTACTTCATCACTAAGAAACTAGGTTAAAAGACTTTTAATTAATGACACATATTTCATATAAAATCGTAATAGTTAAAATAATATAATGAGGCTCGATAGTATATTTATTCACCATATTCATATTGTATTATGGTATAATGGATGTAAACAATTTCAATAGTTTTCATCTTCATCATCACCAAATTTTAGGTTACTTCATCACTAAGAAACTATGTTAAAAGACTATTAATTAATGACACATATTTCATATACATTCGTAATAGTAAAAATTATATAATGAGGCTCGATAGTATATTTATTCACCATATTCATATTGTATTATGGTATAATAGAAGTAAACAATTTCAATAGTTTTATTCTTCACAATCACCAAATTTTAGGTTACTTCATCACTAAGAAACTATGTTAAAAGATTATTAATTAATGACACATATTTCATAAATTTTTGTAATAATTAAAATTATATAATGAGGCTCGATAGTATATTTATTCACCATATTCATAATGTGTTATGGTATAACAGATGTAAACAATTTCAATAGTTTTCTTCTTCACCATAACCAAATTTTAGGTAACTTCATCACTAAGAAACTATGTTAAAAGACTATTAATTAATGACACATATTTCATATACATTCGTAATAGTTAAAATAATATAATGAGTCTCGATAGTATATTTATTTACTATATTTATATTATATTTGGGTATAATAGATGTAAACAATTTCAATAGTTTTCTTCTTCACCATCACCAAATTTTAGGTTACTTCATCACTAAGAAACTATGTTAAAAGATTATTAATTAATGACACATATTTCATATACAATCGTAATAGTTAAAATAATATAATGAGGCTCGATAGCATATTTATTCACCATATTCATATTGTATTATGGTATAATGAATGTAAACAATTTCAATAGTTTTCATCTTCATCATCATCAAATTTTAGGTTACTTCATCACTAAGAAACTATGTTAAAAGACTATTAATTAATTACACATATTTCTTATAAATTGGTAATAATTAAAATTATATAATGAGGCTCGATAGTATATTTATTCACCATATTCATATTGTGTTATGGTATAACAGATGTAAACAATTTCAATAGTTTTCTTCTTCACCATCACCAAATTTTAGGTTACTTCATCATTAAGAAACTATGTTAAAACACTATTAATTGATGACACATATTTCATAAACATTCGTTTTAGTTAAAATAATATAATGAGGTTCGATAGTATATTTATTCACCATATTCATATTGTATTATGGTATATTAGATGTAAACAATTTCAATAGGTTTCTTCTTCACCATCACCAAATTTTAGGTTACTTAATCACTAAGAAACTATGTTAAAACAGTATTAATTAATGACACATATTTCATATATATTCGTAATAGTTAAAATAATATAACGAGACTCGATAGTATATTTATTCACCATATTCATATTGTATTAAGGTATAATAGATGTAAACAATTTCAATAGTTTTATTCTTCACAATCACCAAATTTTAGGTTACTTCATCACTGAGAAACTATGTTAAAAGACTTTTAATTAATGACACATATTTCAAAATTTTTATAATAATTAAAATTATATAATGAGGCTCGATAGTATATTTATTCACCATATTCATATTGTGTTATGGTATAACAGATGTAAACAATTTCAATAGTTTTCTTCTTCACCATTACCAAATTTTAGGTTACTTCATCACTAAGAAACTATGTTAAAAGACTATTAATTAATGACACATATTTCATATACATTCGTAATAGTTAAAATAATATAATGAGGCTCGATAGTATATTTATTCACTATATTCATATTATATTTGGGTAAAATAGATGTAAACAATTTCAATAGTTTTCTTCTTCACCATCACCAAATTTTAGGTTACTTTATCACTAAGAAACTATGTTAAAATACTATTAATTAATAACACATATTTCATATACATTCGTAATAGTTAAAATAATATAATGAGGCTCGATAGTATATTTATTCACCATATCCATATTGTATTATGGTATAATGGATGTAAACAATTACAATAGTTTTCATCTTCATCATCACCAAATTTTAGGTTACTTCATCACTAAGAAACTATGTTAAAAGACTATTAATTAATTACACATATTTCATAAATTTTTGTCATAATTAAAATTATATAATGAGGCTCGATAGCATATTTATTCACCATATTCATATTGTGTTATGGTATAACAGATGTAAACAATTTCAATAGTTTTCTTCTTCACCATCACCAAATTTTAGGTTACTTCATCACTAAGAAACTATGTTAAAACACTATTAATTAATGACACATATTTCATAAACATTCGTTTTAGTTAAAATAATATAATGAGCTTCGATAGTATATTTATTCACCATATTCATATTGTATTATTGTATATTAGATGTAAACAATTTCAATAGGTTTCTTCTTCACCATCACCAAATTTTAGGTTAGTTAATCACTAAGAAACTATGTTAAAACACTATTAATTAATGACACATATTTCATATACATTCGTAATAGTTAAAATAATATAATGAGGCTCGATAGTATATCTATTCACCATATTCATATTGTATTATGGTATAATAGATGTAAACAATTTCAATAGTTTTATTCTTCACAATCACCAAATTTTAGGTTACTTCATCACTAAGAAACTAGGTTAAAAGACTTTTAATTAATGACACATATTTCATATAAAATCGTAATAGTTAAAATAATATAATGAGGCTCGATAGTATATTTATTCACCATATTCATATTGTATTATGGTATAATGGATGTAAAAAATTTCAATAGTTTTCATCTTCATCATCACCAAATTTTAGGTTACTTCATCACTAAGAAACTATGTTAAAAGACTATTAATTAATGACACATATTTCATATACATTCGTAATAGTAAAAATTATATAATGAGGCTCGATAGTATATTTATTCACCATATTCATATTGTATTATGGTATAATAGATGTAAACAATTTCAATAGTTTTATTCTTCACCATCACCAAATTTTAGGTTACTTCATCACTAAGAAACTATGTTAAAAGACTATTAATTAATGACACATATTTTATAAACTTTTGTAATAATTAAAATTATATAATGAGGCTCGATAGTATATTTATTCACCATATTCATATTGTATTATGGTATAATAGATGTAAATAATTTCAATAATTTTCTTCTTCACCATCACCAAATTTTAGGTTACTTCATCACTAAGAATCTATGTTAAAAGACTATTAATTAATGACACATATTTCATATACATTCGTAATAGTTAAAATAATATAATGAGGCTCGATAGTATATTTATTCACCATATTTATATTGTATTATGGTATAATAGATGTAAACAACTTCAATAGTTTTCTTCTTCACCATCACCAAATTTTAGGTTACTTCATCACTAAGAAACTATGTTAAAAGACTATTAATTAATTACACATATTTCATAAATTTTTGTCATAATTAAAATTATATAATGAGGCTCGATAGCATATTTATTCACCATATTCATATTGTGTTATGGTATAACAGATGTAAACAATTTCAATAGTTTTCTTCTTCACCATCACCAAATTTTAGGTTACTTCATCACTAAGAAACTATGTTAAAACACTATTAATTAATGACACATATTTCATAAACATTCGTTTTAGTTAAAATAATATAATGAGCTTCGATAGTATATTTATTCACCATATTCATATTGTATTATTGTATATTAGATGTAAACAATTTCAATAGGTTTCTTCTTCACCATCACCAAATTTTAGGTTAGTTAATCACTAAGAAACTATGTTAAAACACTATTAATTAATGACACATATTTCATATACATTCGTAATAGTTAAAATAATATAATGAGGCTCGATAGTATATCTATTCACCATATTCATATTGTATTATGGTATAATAGATGTAAACAATTTCAATAGTTTTATTCTTCACAATCACCAAATTTTAGGTTACTTCATCACTAAGAAACTAGGTTAAAAGACTTTTAATTAATGACACATATTTCATATAAAATCGTAATAGTTAAAATAATATAATGAGGCTCGATAGTATATTTATTCACCATATTCATATTGTATTATGGTATAATGGATGTAAACAATTTCAATAGTTTTCATCTTCATCATCACCAAATTTTAGGTTACTTCATCACTAAGAAACTATGTTAAAAGACTATTAATTAATGACACATATTTCATATACATTCGTAATAGTAAAAATTATATAATGAGGCTCGATAGTATATTTATTCACCATATTCATATTGTATTATGGTATAATAGATGTAAACAATTTCAATAGTTTTATTCTTCACCATCACCAAATTTTAGGTTACTTCATCACTAAGAAACTATGTTAAAAGACTATTAATTAATGACACATATTTTATAAACTTTTGTAATAATTAAAATTATATAATGAGGCTCGATAGTATATTTATTCACCATATTCATATTGTATTATGGTATAATAGATGTAAATAATTTCAATAATTTTCTTCTTCACCATCACCAAATTTTAGGTTACTTCATCACTAAGAATCTATGTTAAAAGACTATTAATTAATGACACATATTTCATATACATTCGTAATAGTTAAAATAATATAATGAGGCTCGATAGTATATTTATTCACCATATTTATATTGTATTATGGTATAATAGATGTAAACAACTTCAATAGTTTTCTTCTTCACCATCACCAAATTTTAGGTTACTTCATCACTAAGAAACTATGTTAAAAGACTATTAATTAATGACACATATTTCATATACATTCGTAATAGTAAAAATAATATAATGAGGCTCTATAGTAGATTTTTTCACCATATTCATATTATATTTTGGTATAATGAATGTAAATAATTTCAATAGTTTTCTTCTTCACCATCACCAAATTTTAGGTTACTTCAACACTAAGAAACTATGTTAAAAGACTATTAATTAATGACACATATTTCATATACAATCGTAATAGTTAAAATAATATAATGAGGCTCGATAGTATATTTATTAACCATATTCATATTGTATTATGGTATAATGGATGTAAACAATTTCAATAGTTTTCATCTTCATCATCACCAAATTTTAGGTTACTTCATCACTAAGAAACTATGTTAAAAGACTATTAATTAATGACACATATTTCATATACATTCGTAATAGTTAAAATAATATAATGAGGCTCGATAGTATATTTATTCACCATATTTATATTGTATTATGGTATAATAGATGTAAACAATTTCAATAGTTTTCTTCTTCACCATCACCAAATTTTAGGTTACTTCATCACTAAGAAACTATGTTAATAGACTATTAATTAATGACACATATTTTATAAACTTTTGTAATAATTAAAATTATATAATGAGGCTCGATAGTATATTTATTCACCATATTCATATTGTATTATGGTATAATAGATGTAAATAATTTCAATAGTTTTCTTCTTCACCATCACCAAATTTTAGGTTACTTCATCACTAAGAATCTATGTTAAAAGACTATTAATTAATGACACATATTTCATATACATTCGTAATAGTTAAAATAATATAATGAGGCTCGATAGTATATTTATTCACCATATTTATATTGTATTATGGTATAATAGATGTAAACAACTTCAATAGATTTCTTCCTCACCATCACCAAATTTTAGGTTACTTCATCACTAAGAAACTATGTTAAAAGACTATTAATTAATGACACATATTTCATATACATTCGTAATAGTAAAAATAATATAATGAGGCTCGATAGTATATTTTTTAACCATATTCATATTATATTTTGGTATAATGAATGTAAATAATTTCAATAGTTTTCTTCTTCACCATCACCAAATTTTAGGTTACTTCAACTCTAAGAAACTATGTTAAAAGACTATTAATTAATGACACATATTTCATATACAATCGTAATAGTTAAAATAAAATAATGAGGCTCGATAGTATATTTATTCACCATATTCATATTGTATTATGGTATAATGGATGTAAACAATTTCAATAGTTTTCATCTTCATCATCACCAAATTTTAGGTGACTTCATCACTAAGAAACTATGTTAAAAGACTATTAATTAATGACACATATTTCATATACATTCGTAATAGTAAAAATTATATAATGAGACTCGATAGTATATTTATTCACCATATTCATATTGTATTATGGTATAATAGATGTAAACAATTTTAATAGTTTTGTTCTTCACCATCACCAAATTTTAGGTTACTTCATCACTAAGAAACTATGTTAATAGACTATTAATTAATGACACATATTTTATAAACTTTTATAATAATTAAAATTATATAATGAGGCTCGATAGTATATTTATTCACCATATTCATATTGTATTATGATATAATAGATGTAAATAATTTCAATAGTTTTCTTCTTCACCATCACCAAATTTTAGGTTACTTCATCACTAAGAATCTATGTTAAAAGACTATTAATTAATGACACATATTTCATATACATTCGTAATAGTTAAAATAATATAATGAGGCTCGATAGTATATTTATTCACCATATTTATATTGTATTATGGTATAATAGATGTAAACAATTTCAATAGTTTTCTTCTTCACCATCACCAAATTTTAGGTTACTTCATCACTAAGAAACTATGTTAAAAGACTATTAATTAATGACACATATTTCATATACATTCGTAATAGTTAAAATAATATAATGAGGCTCGATAGTATATTTTTTCACTATATTCATATTGTATTATGGTATAATAGATGTAAACAATTTCAATAGTTTTCATCTTCACCATCACCAAATTTTAGGTTACTTCATTACTAAAAAAATATGTTAAAAGACTATTAATTAATGACACATATTTCATAAATTTTTGTAATAATTAAAATTATATAATTAGGCTCGATAGTATATTTATTCACCATATTCATATTGTGTTATGATATAACATATGTAAACAATTTCAATAGTTTTCTTCTTCACCATAACCAAATTTTAGGTTACTTCATCACTAAGAAACTATGTTAAAAGACTATTAATTAATGACACATATTTCATATACATTTGTAATAGTTAAAATAATATAATGAGACTCGATAGTATATTTATTCACTATATTCATTTTATATTTTGGTATAATAGATGTAAATAATTTCAATAGTTTTCTTCTTCGCCCTCACCAAATTTTAGGTTACTTCATCACTAAGAAACTATGTTAAAAGACTATTAATTAATGATACATATTTCATATACAATCGTAATAGTTAAAATAATATAATGAGGCTCGATAGTATATTTATTCACCATATTCATATTGTATTATGGTATAATGGATGTAAACAATTTCAATAGTTTTCATCTTCATCATCACCAAATTTTAGGTTACTTCATCACTAAGAAACTATGTTAAAAGACTATTAATTAATTACACATATTTCATATAAATTCATAATAATTAAAATTATATAATGAGGCTCGTTAGTATATTTATTCACCATATTCATATTGTGTTATGGTATAACAGATGTAAACAATTTCAATAGTTTTATTCTTCACCATCACCAAATTTTAGGTTACTTCATCACTTAGAAACTATGTTAAAACACTATTAATTAATGACACATATTTCATATACATTCTTTTTAGTTAAAATAATATAATGAGGCTCGATAGTATATTTATTCACCATATTCATATTGTATTATGGTATAATAGATGTAAACAATTTCAATAGGTTTCTTCTTCACCATCACCAAATTTTAGGTTACTTCATCATTAAGAAACTATGTTAAAACACTATTAACTAATGACACATATTTCATAAACATTCGTTTTAGTTAAAATAATATAATGAGGTTCGATAGTATATTTATTCACCATATTCATATTGTATTATGGTATATTAGATGTAAACAATTTCAATAGGTTTCTTCTTCACCATCACCAAATTTTAGGTTACTTAATCACTAAGAAACTATGTTAAAACAGTATTAATTAATGACACATATTTCATATATATTCGTAATAGTTAAAATAATATAACGAGACTCGATAGTATATTTATTTAACATATTCATATTGTATTATGGTATAATAGATGTAAACAATTTCAATAGTTTTATTCTTCACAATCACCAAATTTTAGGTTACTTCATCACTGAGAAACTATGTTAAAAGACTTTTAATTAATGACACATATTTCAAAATTTTTATAATAATTAAAATTATATAATGAGGCTCGATAGTATATTTATTCACCATATTCATATTGTGTTATGGTATAACAGATGTAAACAATTTCAATAGTTTTCTTCTTCACCATTACCAAATTTTAGGTTACTTCATCACTAAGAAACTATGTTAAAAGACTATTAATTAATTACACATATTTCATATACATTCGTAATAGTTAAAATAATATAATGAGGCTCGATAGTATATTTATTCACTATATTCATATTATATTTGGGTAAAATAGATGTAAACAATTTCAATAGTTTTCTTCTTCACCATCACCAAATTTTAGGTTAATTCATCACTGAGAAACTATGTTAAAAGACTTTTAATTAATGACACATATTTCAAAATTTTTATAATAATTAAAATTATATAATGAGGCTCGATAGTATATTTATTCACCATATTCATATTGTGTTATGGTATAACAGATGTAAACAATTTCAATAGTTTTCTTCTTCACCATTACCAAATTTTAGGTTACTTCATCACTAAGAAACTATGTTAAAAGACTATTAATTAATGACACATATTTCATATACATTCGTAATAGTTAAAATAATATGATGAGGCTCGATAGTATATTTATTCACTATATTCATATTATATTTGGGTAAAATAGATGTAAACAATTTCAATAGTTTTCTTCTTCACCATCACCAAATTTTAGGTTACTTCATCACTAAGAAACTATGTTAAAATACTATTAATTAATAACACATATTTCATATACATTCGTAATAGTTAAAATAATATAATGAGGCTCGATAGTATATTTATTCACCATATTCATATTGTATTATGGTATAATGGATGTAAACAATTACAATAGTTTTCATCTTCATCATCACCAAATTTTAGGTTACTTCATCACTAAGAAACTATGTTAAAAGACTATTAATTAATTACACATATTTCATAAATTTTTGTCATAATTAAAATTATATAATGAGGCTCGATAGCATATTTATTCACCATATTCATATTGTGTTATGGTATAACAGATGTAAACAATTTCAATAGTTTTCTTCTTCACCATCACCAAATTTTAGGTTACTTCATCACTAAGAAACTATGTTAAAACACTATTAATTAATGACACATATTTCATAAACATTCGTTTTAGTTAAAATAATATAATGAGCTTCGATAGTATATTTATTCACCATATTCATATTGTATTATTGTATATTAGATGTAAACAATTTCAATAGGTTTCTTCTTCACCATCACCAAATTTTAGGTTAGTTAATCACTAAGAAACTATGTTAAAACACTATTAATTAATGACACATATTTCATATACATTCGTAATAGTTAAAATAATATAATGAGGCTCGATAGTATATCTATTCACCATATTCATATTGTATTATGGTATAATAGATGTAAATAATTTCAATAGTTTTATTCTTCACAATCACCAAATTTTAGGTTACTTCATCACTAAGAAACTAGGTTAAAAGACTTTTAATTAATGACACATATTTCATATAAAATCGTAATAGTTAAAATAATATAATGAGGCTCGATAGTATATTTATTCACCATATTTATATTGTATTATGGTATAATAGATGTAAACAATTTCAATAGTTTTCTTCTTCACCATCACCAAATTTTAGGTTACTTCATCACTAAGAAACTATGTTAAAAGACTATTAATTAATGACACATATTTCATATACATTCGTAATAGTTAAAATAATATAATGAGGCACGATAGTATATTTTTTCACTATATTCATATTGTATTATGGTATAATAGATGTAAACAATTTCAATAGTTTTCATCTTCACCATCACCAAATTTTAGGTTACTTCATTACTAAAAAAATATGTTAAAAGACTATTAATTAATGACACATATTTCATAAATTTTTGTAATAATTAAAATTATATAATTAGGCTCGATAGTATATTTATTCACCATATTCATATTGTGTTATGGTAGAACATATGTAAACAATTTCAATAGTTTTCTTCTTCACCATAACCAAATTTTAGGTTACTTCATCACTAAGAAACTATGTTAAAAGACTATTAATTAATGACACATATTTCATATACATTTGTAATAGTTAAAATAATATAATGAGACTCGATAGTATATTTATTCACTATATTCATTTTATATTTTGGTATAATAGATGTAAATAATTTCAATAGTTTTCTTCTTCACCCTCACCAAATTTTAGGTTACTTCATCACTAAGAAACTATGTTAAAAGACTATTAATTAATGACACATATTTCATATACAATCGTAATAGTTAAAATAATATAATGAGGCTCGATAGTATATTTATTCACCATATTCATATTGTATTATGGTATAATGGATGTAAACAATTTCAATAGTTTTCATCTTCATCATCACCAAATTTTAGGTTACTTCATCACTAAGAAACTATGTTAAAAGACTATTAATTAATTACACATATTTCATATAAATTCATAATAATTAAAATTATATAATGAGGCTCGATAGTATATTTATTCACCATATTCATATTGTGTTATGGTATAACAGATGTAAACAATTTCAATAGTTTTATTCTTCACCATCACCAAATTTTAGGTTACTTCATCACTTAGAAACTATGTTAAAACACTATTAATTAATGACACATATTTCATATACATTCTTTTTAGTTAAAATAATATAATGAGGCTCGATAGTATATTTATTCACCATATTCATATTGTATTATGGTATAATAGATGTAAACAATTTCAATAGGTTTCTTCTTCACCATCACCAAATTTTAGGTTACTTAATCACTAAGAAACTATGTTAAAAAACTATTAATTAGTGACACATATTTCATATACATTCATATTAGTTAAAATAATATAATGAGGCTCGATAATATATTTATTCACCATATTCATATTGTATTATGGTATAATAGAGGTAAACAATTTCAATAGTTTTATTCTTCACAATCACCAAATTTTAGGTTACTTCATCACTAAGAAACTATGTTAAAAGACTATTAATTAATGACACATATTTCATAAATTTTTGTAATAATTAAAATTATATAATGTGGCTCGATAGTATATTTATTCACCATATTCATATTGTGTTATGGTATAACAGATGTAAACAATTTCAATAGTTTTCTTCTTCACCATAACCAAATTTTAGGTTACTTCATCACTAAGAAACTATGTGTTCACAGTAATTTCTGGTGAACAACCGCTAGTCTTCCAAACTATCGAATAAACTTAATTACTGTTATTCAATTTCTCTGGTAACTTGCAGGATCGACTAGATTGATCCTATGGAACATAGTTGTTTGGTTAAGTCTAATTGTAAAACTGGTATTCCTATTTAGGACTTCTAATTAAAGTGTTTCAAAGATATCCAATCCACTTCGATTACTATATTGAATGATTCGTAGGACAATTTCTATATGATATCAGGAATGTTCTTTAGAAAAGTAAAAATACTTAAGATTGGGCAAATGGTAGGATTAAGTAAGTGAATGTAAAAGTTACTGAATGTTTAGAGGATTCGAACATAAGAAAAGTGTTTAAATGCATAAAGAAATAAATGACTTCGAATGTAAAGGCTTTAATGTAAAGGTATAAACGTAAAATTGTTTGAAGCACAAATGAAATGGAAGTGAAAGACAAAACTGGAAAATGTAAAGAGTTTTCATTGAATTGTAGATGTTGGTGTTATCATACATACATCTTTCGAGCATTCGTTTCCCTATCCATGCGATATTTTGAATGTTTACTGAATTTGTACAACAGATATCACACCCTGAAATCCTAACACTAAGACCTCTATTTATACTACTTCGACCATAACGGTCTTGTTATCAGAATCTGCCACGTTCGAAGCATGCAGAGCATTACTTCCCTCTAGCCTCCACGCGTCCTCGAACGTTCCAATGCTTATGTTTTTTGAATTTCCAATATCCCGCTCACGTTTGAATTTCAAGCGCCTTGGTACCTTCATTTCGAATTCGTTTCGAAAACAACCCTCACAAATATAGTCTCATCATTATTTCGAACAAGGATTTAGACTTACACTCCACAAATATCATTCGAAACCTTGAACTTTAATATTTCCATTCGAGACAAACAGTATCTTCCATTCCAAATCATCAAACTTGCTTTATTCAAACAAAGCCCAATCGTCTTATTTCGAATCATAATATCAAAATCTTTAGCCAACAAAATGCCCCTTTAAAATATGTATTTTGAACCCTTTGAGAAATACTTATTTTAAATAGATTCACAAGATTTTGATAGGTCTTTTGAAGAATCATGACATTTACTGTACATGACTTTACCCACGTCAATCAAGACGCCTTTTTAAGTACCTAACCGTCTTGGACCAGTTACCACAACATGGTGCAGTTTTAAAATAATGATTACTATTAATCACACTCATTACCAACACTAGATCTTATGCCACCTCTCTCTGAATCCAACCAACGACTTCCACGTACCCTAAGTCTTTTTAGTGGGTGTTCACACTCACTCTATAAAACTCATCAGGTTAGTCTTTTCTTCTTTTTCTCCAAAATTCTGAAATCCCCCTCCTTTTTCACTAAACCCTAAAACTCCCAGCAATTTTGACAATGTCTTCATCAACATCATCACAATTAAAGAAATTATCCAAGAGGAAGAACAAGAACAACAACACGGAAACCGTCATGGAGAGCAAAGTGAGTATTTATCAGAATCAATCCGTGCTCAATCCTCAAGTGATCTCCAAAGAGAAAGAAATGATGTATGCTTCTCAGGTATTAATCCCTACCATTGTATCTGGAAAAAGGTTTGCCCTAATGGGTCCTTTAACTGTTTTTGAAATTCTGAAAGATACTAGGAAATTTTTTCCCGTTTGCTATAAATTCAAACCCCTATTCAACAAGCTGGATGCCCCTAAGGCAGGAACTGAAGACCTAAGAGAATCATCTGATTCGAAAACAACTGAAACACCAGTCTCACCTCCAAAAGATCCTTTTATTTTAGATTACATCAAAAGCAATTTCAAACCATTTCGATCCTGCCCCACTTCAGATATAGCATATCAAAACTGGTTCACTAAGGTAGAATCCAAAAAATCCCAGCAATGGGAAGAATTAGGAATTTATAATTTAATCAAACTATCAAAACCAGGCTTTACTTACAGTCACCCATTGCTATTTGCTTCATTGTACTTCTGGGACAGCACTTATAACAGTTTCCATCTTCCGGGCGGAATGATAACACCCACCTTCTTTGATATAGCTGCCATCACTGGTCTTTCACCAGTGGGGGAAACTTATATTCCTGACAACGAAGAACATTCTAGCATCATTGACTTTGATGTCAAACTAGCCAGCTTTTCAAAATTCATCAGTCATTATCATACTGAAGGGGATGATGTCTCATACGTAGAACACATCGCTTTGCTTACCTTGTGGCTATCACGATATGTGTTTTGCAGCAGATCCTTGCAAGTGGCAAGTAGGTTCATTCCCCTAGCCAGGGATTTCCATGAAAATAGGAAAGTCTGTCAGAGTGAACTGTTACTTGTCGATCTTTATGAGAGCTTAAGGTCAGCAGTTTCTAGTTTAAAATCCCATGCTCCAAACAACATTCTTCTGGCTGGACCCTTTTGGTTGCTTCAGCTATGGCTTAATGCCATGTTCGAATCTTCTTTATCAACTGCTGATACTATCGTTGAACAAGATCCAGAAATAGCTGACAGGAGCATCGAAGGCACAAGGCTTCGAAAACTCACTCCAAATGATGACAAGGATGATTTCAAAGTCCAATTTTCTAAATACATCATGATCTTCTCAAAAAGACACAAGTTCGAAGAGTACATGACACATTTTGCTCAAAGGACTTGTGGACCATCATGGTTCACAATGCCTCTCTCAGAAGCTGTCAAGAGCAAAGAGATGCAGGACATTTGGAAAGCATTTCTTCTCTCTAGGCTAATTTCCTCAAGAATTACTCCAACAAAGAATCAGATTTTCCTCCTGGCTTATCAACCCAACTTCGTTTCTCGACAATTTGGCCTGTGCCAACTAATTCCTGAACCTTTGTTCCAAACACAAAGTGCCATAACCTCAGGCAAAACGTTCAAAGCAAGAGAGGCCAAATTGCAACAGGAGCAATATCAAGATTTTGCTCAGTTTGAGCTTTTACCTTTCGAGCCAACATACTTCACAACAAAAGGATTTCTTGAATGGTGGACTAAGTTCTACCAGACATATATGTTTGACACACTCACCATTCAACAAAAGCTAACTGGCGCGTTCAATGTGCAGGTACACTCCAAGAAAGGTATGTTTACTCATGTCAAAGAAATTAGGGCTTTTCAAAATTATTTCAAAACCACTTATGATCCCACACACTTGGGAACCACTGTACATCAAGCGGCCGAGACCTTGAAGGAAAAATTTAAAGAAAAAATTTCTAAGCTCAAACTTCCTTCAGGGTTGTCACTTGAGGATAGGTATAGGTTGGCACTCGAAATGCATCCACCTAAATTTCCTAGGTTGCCTACCTCAGAACTGGCTCTGGCTTGGTTTCCTCCATACCCTTGGTGGTTCACTTGCAAAGAAATGTTCAAATACCAGTCTCAAAAGAAACTAAAGCCATCTGAGACTGTGACATGGGCTCGTTACTGGCTTCATAATTTCCCAGGACATCTTCGCTATGACCTTCCTGCCATTTCGATTACATCTAATCAAGGCACAGGTGCGAATGCTTAGGAAAATTCCAATTGTATGCTAATTCCCTTATCCTTAACATTTTACCTTAATTGTTTCACTTTTCAGCCACTAGGATAAAGAATGTTACTTCGAAGCCCAAGGAAGGGAACACTTCTCAACAAGCTATTGAAGTTAGTGATGATGCAACTCCAACAATACCAACAACAACAACAACGACTACAACAACAACACCGGCAGCAACAGACATCTCAATTCCAAAGGTAATCAACTAACCCTATTGTTTCGAATAAACTGAAGTTTATGATTTAGATCTAACTTATGTTTAAACTTTTTCAGACTAGCAAACTTCCACCAACTACTCCTAAGAAAAGCAAACAAGGCCCTACTGAAAAGAACCTCAGAACTGGTGAAAATTCTCCAACAGCTTCTAAGAAGAAGAAAAAGAAAGAAAGCTCCAAAGGCCCTGAGCCTACTAACGTCCCTGGACCTGATTCCACATACGTTGCTCCCTCAACAACATCCAAAATTCCACCTTCGACCTCCAATGTAATATTGGAACATATTGACAGTAACATTTCTTCTGATAATCCACATGTAATTAAATTTGAATTCATAACAAAGATAGTTATTCATACCATATTCTTAACTTTTCTTTGTTCAATGCAGGATACCTCGAACATGAATCCCACTGCTTTAACTCCTGCAACCGGGACTAATGCTCCAATCAATTCCTCTTTCCATGGGGACTCCAGCAACTTCGTGCAAAACAAAGGGTCTTCCAACATGGTGGCCCTGACTGGGACTTCGGAGGCACACGATGATCAAGGCACCTCACCTCCTTTGAAGGACGCAAACGAAAAATCACCCAACAAGCCTAAAGAAAATTCACCAGAAACTTCCCTTCTGAAATCTCCTCTTGTAACTCTTCAAGAGAGTCCAACAATCACTCATGCTGAAAAGGACAAGACTGATTCTCCTCAAGAGAGTGAAGAAACTGCAGAAGAAGGATCTGGTGAAGACGAAACCCAAAGCGGTTCGGCTGATGAAACGAAATATGATGCTATTAGCAGCGAGTCCAATACTATCGATGTGGTGGATCCTTGCGACGAAGGAGAAAGCGATGAGCAAGGCAAGGATGAAGATAATGGTGGTAAGACTAAAGAACCTATGGAGGTCGAAATGGACGTGACTCCTTTGAACAAGGAACTTTCCCCAACTTCCCAACCTCAACTGACTGAAGAGGAACTAGCTCTCCTAAAACACAATGACCCAATTGGGTACATGAAAATTAAATTGGCCCAAAAGGACATCCCTCTCAATAGGGTTGGCACTGGTTCAACTGACAACACATTGTCCCCAGATGCTAGAGCTACACTCCTTAACAAAGTCAGGAAAACAATCCTTGATGTAGACCTATTTGAAGTTCTTAAAAAGGATAGTACTGCTTGCTATACCATGAAGGAACTTCTTACTCAAGTTAACTCCGCAACTTGCTCCTTGCCAGTCAGCACTATACTGTTCGACCTCCAAGTATTATTGGATGATGTGACTGGATGTCTTCTACAAGATGAATTAGCGGCTGCTAAAGTTCAGGAGAAACGAGACACCATGGATGCTGCTTATGAGCGCGCTTTGAAACTTTCTAAAGAGGCTGAAGACCAAGCAACGCGTTTAAAACAGGCGAAGGCTGACTATGAAGTTCGAGCGCGGTCTATTCTCTTTTGGGAAGGACAAATTCAAGAGCTCCAGCAAAAGGTCAAATAAGCTCAGCAACAGCAATTGGCTTACGAAATTGACACCGTTAGTAACCAATTCGAAGAACTTCTTAACAGGGGACTTTCCGACACAGAAGCAGCAGAGCGTATCAAAGGGGAAGTAACTACTCTGGAAGGAGCGAGACGTTATACCCAGCAAAGACTTGAGTCCTTTAGAAGCACCTTCACAAGATTGAGAAACAACGTTTATTTTTAAATATTTGCTTATTTGAATTAATTTGACACTTGGTTTTGTAATATTTGAACAACGCCATTTTGGCAACATATGGCACCATTTTAGCGTCTCCTCATAATATTTCGACTAAGTTGCTATTATTCGAATCTCCTGCAGGCGAGGTCTATATGTTTTCAAATATTTTCCGTTAACCTTTAAGATTCGTTTGTCATCAGTTAACTCTTCAATTTCATACGCATTGTTTGAGAACCTCCTTAGTATTCGAAAGGGTCCTTCCCAATGAGATGACCATTTACCTAATGCTTTATTCTTATTGTCCATGGGCAATATGACTTTCCAGAATAAGTCATTAACAGTGAATGTTTTACCTTTCACCCTTTTGTTGTATGCCCTGGCTACCCTTTCCTTTTGCCTCATTAGGATTTCCAATGCATGCAATCTAACTTCGTCTAACTCAACTAACTCATTCATCATCATCTCCCAATATAATGCAGATGGGATCTCATTTTGCCATTGAATTCGAACTGATTGCAGATGAATTTCCACTGGTAAAACAGCATCATGGCCAAATGTTAGTTGGAAAGGCGTGGTGTTAGTAGCTTCTTTAGGAGATGTTCTACAAGCCCAGAGTATTTGGTCCAAAGTCTTATGCCAATTCTTTGGCTTCTTACCAACATGTTTTTTAATTAACCCTATTATCACTTTGTTTGCTGCTTCGACCTGACCATTTGCTTGAGCATAATATGGCGTTGATGTTAATAATTTAAAACCCATCTCCTGAGCAAATTCCTGCATCTTTCTACCAGTAAACACAGAACCTTGGTCTGTGGTTATACTCTCTGGTAATCCGAACCTATAAATTATCTGTTTCTGTATGAACCCAATAATAGCCTTTTGATCAGCAACTATTAATGGTACTGCTTCGATCCACTTGGTAAAATAATCAATTCCTACTAAGATATATTTTTGTCCTTTAGACGAAGCAGGATTGATCTCTCCTATTAAATCTAATTCCCATCCTCTAAAGGGCCATGGTTTAATGATCGAATGTAACTCACTTGCAGGAGCATGTTAAATTCCTGCATGTTTCTGGCATTCTTCACACCCTTTAGCAAAATCTATCCAATCTTTGAGCATGCTGGGCCAATACATGCCATATCGGAATAACAACCATTTCATTTTATGGCCTGCTTGGTGTGCCCCGCATGCCCCATTATGGACCTCTGATAATGCTAAGTATGCCTCACCTTCCCCTAGGCACTTCAGTAATACGCCTTCTTGTGTCTTCTTGAACAATTCATTTCCCATGAGGACGTATGATAACGCTCTGTATTTAATCTTCCTATCAACATTCAATGTTGGGTTTTTTAAATAACTCACTATTGGACTTCGCCAATCTGCATCTGACAAAGTGTCTATGGCAAATACTCTGAATTCCTGTTTGTCAGCACAACCTAACTTTATATTTTCTAAATCTGATGGTATGAGTCTAGTATCCATAACCCTTCCTCTTAATTCAACCAAATCTTCAAATTCTTTGGTGGAAACTTTATACCCTGAAGTCAACCGTGCTAGGTCATTTGCCTCTTGATTTTCTATTCTTGGTATATGTTTAATATCCATGTATTCGAATTTTTTGAGTAGCCTATTAACTATGACAAAATACGTAATTAAATTGTCCTTTATGCATTTGTATTCCTTTGTTATTTGCTTGACCACTAGCTCCGAGTCTCCTCTAATTTTGACTCTAGTTGCCCCCAATTCCAACAAAGCTTTAAGTCCAACGATAAGCGCTTCGTACTCAGCTTCGTTGTTCGAGCAACGAGGACCATCTAACTTATACTTGAATTTTGTTGGAATTCCTTCGGGAGAAATTATAAGAACTCCAACACCACTACCATCCTTATGGTTCAAACCATCAAAGTATAATTTCCAAGGTTGCATTTCAACGTAACCCATGACAGTCTCTTCGATCAGTGAATGATCAACAATGAAATCAGAAATTATTTGACCTTTCAAAGCTCTTAAAGGCATGAAAGTCAAAGAATACTCTGTCAAGGCCAAAGCCCATTTACCAATTCTGCTATGCATTATTGGTTTCGAAAGCATGTGTTTGATAACATCGAAATGAGATGAAACATAAACATCAACAGGCTTTATATAGTATTTAAGTTTCATACAAGAGAAATACAAACAGAGAAATAGATTTTCTATGTTGCTATATCTGGTTTCTTCATCATTCAACACCCTACTTAAATAGTACACGGCTCTTTCGATGACATTGCTATCTTCTTGTGCTAACATACTACCTATGGTAACTTCAAAGGTGGATATGTACAATCTCATGGGTTTTCCCCACGAAGGTGGAGACAAGATAGGAGGCTGAGTGAGATATCTTTTTAGATTGTCAAATGCCTCCTGATGTGCTTCGTTCCATTCGAAAGCTTGTCCCTGCTTCAAACGAAGTAACGGAGAGAAAGCCTGGGTTCTTCCACTTAAATTCGAAATGAACCTTCTTAAAAAGTTAATTTTACCTAGCAAAGATTACAACTCCTTTTTTGACGTAGGTGCTTTCGTTTCTACAATGGCTTTGGTCTTGTTTTGGTTGATTTTAATGCCTTTCTTATGAACCACAAAACCAAGGAAATCTCCAGCCTGCACGAAAAATGCACACTTAAGGGGGTTCATTTTTAAGCCATTTTTTCTCATTCTTTCGAATGATTGGCTCAAATGATGCAAATGAGTTTCTGCAGATACTGATTTGATGACTATATCATCAATGTACACCTGCATAAAAGTCTCAATGAAATCATGAAAAATCGAATTCATTGCCCTTTGATAAGTTGCTCCAGTGTTTTTTAAACCAAAAGGCATTACCACCCATTCGTAGGTGCCTAAGGCTCCTGGACAACGAAATGCTGTCTTAGCAACATCTTCTTCAGCAATAAAGATCTGGTTGTACCTAGAGTATCCATCTAACATACTTAAATATTCAAATCCTGCAGCCGAATCTATTAACATTTCTGCCACAGGCATGGAATACTCATCTTTGGGGGTAGCAGTATTTAAATCTCTAAAATCTATGCAAATTCTCAGAGAGCCATTCTTCTTAATAACAAGTACTATATTTGCTAACCATTCGACATACCTTGTGGTCCTGATGAATTTGCAGCGTAACAACCTTTCAATTTCAGCTTTAATCTTCGTGAGAACTGCTGGTGCGAACCTTATAGGGGTCTGCTTGATGGGCTTCTTGCCATCCTTGATTGGAAGTCTGTGTTCCACTAACTCCCTCTTCAAACCAGGCATTTCATCATAGTCCCACGCGAAACAATCTTTGTTTTTTCTAAGCACTTCGATCACTTTCTGCTTGAGGCTCGAATTGAGTTTTGTGCTCACGTAAGTTATTCTTTTTGTGTTTTCATCTCCCAAGTTTACCTCTTCTAGTGGATCCTGCGCTAACATCTTAGCACTAGAGTCTATGGGGTCCTTTTCGAAGCCTAAAGGTTCTTTATCATAAATGGCATCTAGCCTTTGATCTACATCAACTATTTCTTGTTCTTCAAAGGGTGAGCCTTTTGAGCCATCCCCACCTGTTTTGTTTACTTCTGCAGCCATACTATCTACTTCAGCTTCTAAGGCCGCCTTCCATTCGTTCTCAACCATGTAGGCCGAAATCTTTTTGAAGAAAGAGGACTCAGTCATGAGCAGGACTGTCGAATTCCCAGCCTGCTGGCCGTCTTTGTGTGGCACCTTCGACTTCTCCATCTCCCTTGATTATCCTTTGATCCCAATACATTCCATCATGGCGAAGGGTCATGTAATAATGCGCATTCCTGGTCTCATTGATCTCGTCGTTAGGGGTACAAGGAGCAATTTGGCTAAGTGTTTGTCATAGTTTCTCTTATCAACTAGGTTGACTGCCGTCATGAAATAGCTTTGATCAGCTTCGATGTTTTCAACAATGCCATCCTCTCTCCATAGTACTAACCTCTGATGCATCGAAGAGGGGACTGCTCCAACGCCACGGATCCATTCTCTGCCCAGCAGCAAATTGTAGTTGGCTTTAGCTTCGATTACCATGAACATAGTGGGTCTCCAGCTTGATCCTACTGTCAAATCCACTTGGATCACCCCCAATGTGTGGCCTACTTTACCTTCATAGTTCGACATTACCATATTGTGTGGTTTTATGTCAACATCTTGTATCCCTAACTTCTTCAACATGAAATGAGGCATCAAGTTCACTGCAGCGCCTCCATCCACCAGGACTTTGTTTACGCCATGTGTACCAACTTTTGCTCGAATGAACAATGGCTTTAGGTGATTTTGCATGGCTGGTTCTGGGTATTCGAAGAAGGCATTATGCTCTTCGACATCCCCATTATCCATCACATAATAGCATACTGGCCTATGTTTCGTCAAGTCTATTGCATCATCCTCCTCGTGCTCTCCGACTTCAGTCTCTTGCCCAAATTCGCAAGGCAACACAGATACTACATTGAAGTTGATGTTGAGTGAAGATTCCCCTTTTGATTTGAAATTGTCAGTCAGCATATCCTCATTCTGCTCTGGACCTGGCGTATATTCTTTTGATTCGTTTTGCTTTGTTTTAGAGAAAAGTTTCCTGCTAACTAGAGGTTTTCCCCCAGGTTGATTGTTTGGTGCAGGTTTGTTGGTACTCGATTCCTATTTGTCCTTGCTCGAAGCCACTCCTTTGTCTAACATAGCTTCTCTCTCAGCTTTTCGAACTCTTTGTTGCCTGCGCCATTGTGACCTTAACATAAGGTTCTTTCCCTTGTAATTTTCCACCCTTACTTCTTCCCTTTTCGCCATATTGAACTGTCTTCTGTACGTCATGGCATGGCGTGTATTTCGTTCATTATTCCTCTACTTGTCTCTCCCCTTGTCATCTCTAACTTGTAGCCACTTGTCCGTTGGTGCATCAGCAGGAACTTTGAAGGTTACCCTTCGAGCGCCTCTAGGATAAGGGCTGTCAGGCCTCCGTTGGGTGTAGTTGTTCTCGAAACGTTGGCCCATTTGACCAGTTTCTCCGTGGTTCCAACATGGGGTGAAAGGGACTATTTCGAAGGTTTCAGCCACTTTCTGATCATATACTGCAGAACATCTTGGACACACTAGGCATTTGCTTTCCCCCTTGTGACAACGAACTAAGAACCCCATAAGACTTTCTCCAGCCTTAGGGTAGCATCTGAATAGCTGGTTATCCTGGTGCCAATTGACGCCTGTTCGTGCCCTTTGTCTTTTTTCAAAGTCTGCAGCAATTCTCTGATTACAAATGATGCTACATCTGGGACATAACATCATTTCAACATTCTCTTTGTGGCATAGCATAAGGTAGTCTTTGAGACTGGCATCCCTAGCATAACTGTCTTCCATCTTGTGTTTTTCTTTCTCTAAGTACCTTTCCATTTCCTTCATTTCGGAACAAGGTTGCTCCATATTTACCATGTTAACATCCATATCTTCTCCTTTGATATAAGTATCTCCCCATCCTGTAGGTTTGATGTCTTCAATTTGGGTCTTTGAGCTTTCTGGAGCGGAATACTTCACCATGTAATCGAACTTCCCGCTGGGCTCTCCCAAGGTATCCCATATTCCCTTCTGAGGAAGAACTGGCAGTGTGATCTGTACTTTCTCCAACTTTCGCCTCAAGCTTTCAGTAGCTTGTGTCGAATTTTGTTCTTGGTTCTCCTGGCCTTCAGTATCCAGGATCTCTTTCGAAGCAACCAAAGGAACTGCTTCGATCAAAGCTTCTTGTTCCTTATGGAAGTCCTCAGTAACTTCCTTTTCGACTTCAACTAACACGTAGTTTTCATCTTCAGTGTTTTCCTCTTATGATGGAGTGTCACCTTCATTTACTCCAACCATATTTATCTCTCCAATGTATGCAGGTTCAGAGTAATTGGTGTCAGCAACATCCAAAGGGTCATCATCCACTTTCATCTTTGGCTTGTCAGCGAACCTTAATCTACCATCCTTGATTGCATTTTGAATCAGATCCCTGAAAAGAAAACATTGTGAGGTTTTGTGGCCTAAGAAAACGTGATACTTACAAAACCCTCTTTTCTTTCTTTGATCTAAAGGTGGTAATTTGACATTTGATGGCACTATTAGTTGGCCATCTTTGACAAGCAAATCAAAAATTTCATCACATTTCGTTACGTCGAAGGTATAAACCTTCTTTGGGAACTTGTCACTCTTCTCATTTTCAATAATTTCTTTCCCTTTTATGGGAACTAGTAATTTACAAGAGTAAGGGGGAGCCTGTTTCAATTCAGCGAGATCAATTTCGACCTCTTCGAATTCAGGGTAATCTTCTGCTTCCTCAATTTCGACATAGGAAACCCTTTCTTTCTTGTTATTTTTAAAAACCCTGGCTTTCTCGGCCTTTAGTCTTTCGACTTGTCGAACCATGTCCGCTAATTGGGCCATATCCCTCAAGTATTGTGTATCTAATTTCTTTCGAATGGAGTAGTCTAGGCCACCGGCAGCCATTTCGACTAACTCATGTTCAGGAACTATCGTGAAACATCTAGACTTCAAGAGTCTGAACCTATTCAGATAAATCATCTATGGGTTCAGTAAACTTCCTCTTGACACTGGCCAACTCTTTCAGACTTATTTTAGATTGTCCCATGTAGAATTGTTCATGAAATAATCTTTCCAAAAGAGTCCAAGTATCTATGGATCCAGGAGGCAATATGGTGAACCATGTGAAAGCGTTCTTAGTTAGGGAACTTGGGAAATATTTAATCCTAAGGTTCTCGTTATTTGCTATGTCTCCTGCTTCGGTCAGATACCTGGCTATGTGTTCAACTGTTGACTCATTGGTGTCTCCAGCGAATTTTGTAAATTTAGGGACCTTATATCCCCTTGGTAAATCAGTGTGCATCACATAATCTACTATGGGAGAAGAATAGTTTGGCCTTCTAATTCCTGTATTGAGACCGTTTGGAGCCATAATCCTTTCTATCATGGTGGTTAAATTATTTTCTGCCAAGATGTTGTCATTTCGAATTCTATGAACGACTTCATCAGCGTCTTGGTGTCGACCCACCATGACAACTCCTCTAGGTTGTTCTTCTCGAAACTCTGGGACTTCTAACCTTTCGACCCTTGCCCCTGGTTCTATAACTCCCCTTTGTGGTTCCTCTCAAATCACTGGGGCTTCTAAACTTTGTGCCCTTTCTCCAAGTTAACCCCCTCTCTGGCTGGTCTATAGGGTGGGTCATCAGTAATTTGTTCTATGATGGGTATGTTCGCTCGAACCCCCGCCTGATTCTGCCTACGCCTTTCTGGCGGAGAGAAAAAATCTGCTATTCGACTCATGTCGTCCGCGTTTTCTCTGTTGGTTACAGTTGCATTTTGTACTATTGGGGCAAAGATTTCTTGCATAGTCTGCGCTAACACTCCTATCATATTATGGTTACTATCATCCATTAATTGCCTAAAGGCCATCTGATTTTCTGTGGTTAAGATAGGCAATGTATTATGACCCACTGAACCTTGGGTATTTGCCATAAATTGGTTGGCCCCAGATCCGGACCCAAATTGTGGTGATGAATTTGATGTAGAATTGTGAAAACCCGCCATAAAAGATGTTGGCATCCCATAAGAGGGATTTCTGAGTCTAGTGCCATCGAAACCGGGTGGTCTAGTTGGTTGTGGGGTGGCGAAATGGGTTTGTGTCCCTGGTGGTGGTACAAATCCTGCAAGATAACCAGTGGTCCCTGTATTTCCTAGGGTCAAACTGTTGGTTGTCGTGCCACTTGCTCCATTTGTGGCCACACTACTGGTAGAAGATGCAACAGATTGTGCGTTCATAGGGATCGCGTTAGATGTCCCCGTCGAAACAGACGTATTGGTGCCTGTTCCATGTGGGATATTTTGTTCCCCTTGTTGATTGTTTGGATTAGACATCCTACTACTATGTTTCCTTCTGGGTAAGGGTTGGTTACTATTGGTTGTTTTACCACTTCTGAGTTTCATATAACAGTGAAATTGATACTCAGAAAAGAACTTACACAGCGAAATCGTATCCTAAAATCTTTACTTTCGACTTTATTAACAACGGGTCCCACTGGGCGTGCCAATTTGTTCACAGTAATTTCTGGTGAACAATCGCTAGTCTTCCAAACTATCGAATAAACTTAATTACTGTTATTCAATTTCTCTGGTAACTTGCATGATCGACTAGATTGATCCTATGGAACATAGTTGTTTGGTTAAGTCTAATTGTAAATCTGGTATTCCTATTTAGGACTTCTAATTAAAGTGTTTCAAAGATATCCAATCCACTTCGATTACTATACTTAATGATTCGAAGGACAATTTCTATATGATATCAGGAATGTTCTTTAGAAAAGTAAAAATACTTAAGATTGGGCAAATGGCAGGATTAAGTAAGTGAATGTAAACGTTACTGAATGTTTAGAGGATTCGAACATAAGAAAAGTGTTTAAATACAGAAAGAAATAAATGACTTCGAATGTAAAGGCTTTAATGTAAAGGTATAAACGTAAAATTGTTTGAAGCACAAAATGAAATGGAAGTGAAAGACAAAACTGGAAAATGTAAAGAGTTTTCATTGAATTGTAGATGTTGGTGTTATCATACGTACATCTTTCGAGCATTCGTTTCCCTATCCATGAGGTATTTTGAATGTTTACTGAATTTGTACAACAGATATCACACCCTGAAATCCTAACACTAAGACCTCTATTTATACTACTTCGACCATAACGGTCTTGTTATTAGAATCTGCCACGTTCGAAGCATGCAGAGCATTACTTCCCTCTAGCCTCCACGCGTCCTCGAATGTTCCAATGCTTATATATTTTGAATTTCCAATATCCCACTCACGTTTAAATTTCAAGCGCCTTGGTACCTTCATTTCAAATTCGTTTCGAAAACAACCCTCACAAATATAGTCTCATCATTATTTCGAACAAGGCTTTAGACTTACACTCCACAAATATCATTCGAAACCTTGAACTTTAATATTTCCATTCGATACAAACAGTCTCTTCCATTCCAAATCATCAAACTTGCATTATTCAAACAAAGCTCAATCGTCTTATTTCGAATCATAATATCAAAATCTTCAGCCAACATTATGTTAAAAGACTATTAATTAATGACACATATTTCATATACATTCGTAATAGTAAAAATAATATAATAATGCTCGATAGTATATTTATTCACTATATTCATATTATATTTTGGTATAATAGATGTAAATAATTTCAATAGCTTTCTTCTTCATCATCACCAAATTTTAGGTTACTTTATCACTAAGAAACTATGTTAAAAGACTATTAATTAATGACACATATTTCATATACATTCGTAATAGTTAAAATAATATAATGAGGCTCGATAGTATATTTATTCACCATATTCATTTGTATTATGGTATAATGGATGTAAACAATTTCAATAGTTTTCATCTTCATCATCACCAAATTTTAGGTTACTTCATCACTAAGAAACTATGTTAAAAGACTATTAATTAATTACACATATTTCATAAACTTTTGTAATAATTAAAATTAAATAAAGAGGCTCGATAGTATATTTATTCACCATATTCATATTGTATTATGGTATAACAGATGTAAACAATTTCAATAGTTTTCTTCTTCACCATCACCAAATTTTAGGTTACTTCATCACTAAGAAACTATGTTAAAAGACTATTAATTAATGAGACATATTTCATATACATTCGTAATAGTTAAAATAATATAATGAGGCTCGATAGTATATTCATTCACCATAGTCATATTGTATGATGGTATAATAGATGTAAACAATTTCAATAGTTTTATTCTTTACCATCACCAAATATTAGGTTACTTCAACACTAAGAAACTATGTTAAAAGACTATTAATTAATAACACATATTTTATAAACTTTTGTAATAATTAAAATTATATAATGAGGTTCGATATTATATTAATTCACCATATTCATATTGTATTATGGTATAATAGATGTAAATAATTTCAATAGTTTTCTTCTTCACCATCACCAAATTTTAGGTTACTTCATCACTAAGAAACTATGTTAAAAGACTATTAATTAATGACACATATTTCATATACATTCGTAATAGTTAAAATAATATAATGAGGCTCGATAGTATATTTATTCACCATATTTATATTGTATTATGGTATAATAGATGTAAACAATTTCAGTAGTTTTCTTCTTCACCATCACCAAATTTTAGGTTACTTCATCACTAATAAACTATGTTAAAAGACTATTAATTAATGACACATATTTCATATGCATTCGTAATAGTAAAAATAATATAATGAGGCTCGATAGTTTTTTTTTTTCACCATATTCATATTGTATTATGGTATAATAGATGTAAACAATTTCAATAGTTTTATTCTTCACCATCACCAAATTTTAGGTTACTTCATCACTAAGAAACTATGTTAAAAGACTATTAATTAATGACACATATTTCATATACATTCGTAATAGTTAAAATAATATAATAAGTCTCGAAACTATATTTATTCACCATATTCATATTGTATTATGGTATAATAGATGTAAATAATTTGAATAGATTTCTTCTTCACCATCATCAAATTTTAGGTTACCTCATCACTAAGAAACTATGTTAAAAGACTATTAATTAATGACACATATTTCATATACATTCGTAATAGTTAAAATAATATAATGAGGCTCGATAGTATATTTATTCACCATATTGATATTGTATTATGGTATAATAGATGTAAACAATTTTAATAGTTTTCTTCTTCACCATCACCAAATTTTAGGTTACTTAATCACTAAGAAACTATGTTAAAAGACTATTAATTAATGACACATATTTCATAAACTTTTGTAATAATTAAAATTATATAATGAGGCTCGATAGTATATTTATTCACCATATTCATATTTTATTATGGTATAACAGATATAAACAATTTCAATAGTTTTCTTGTTCACCATCACCAAATTTTAGGTTACTTCATCACTAAGAAACTATGTTAAAAGACTATTAATTAATGACACATATTTCATATACATTAGTAATAGTTAAAATAATATTTCATAGCAGAACCATTACCCATGGGATCCCGAATGGATGTAGACCTGCATTGTGAGTGTGAGTGTATGTAAGAGTATAGTCATCTTTGAAAAGGATAAAAATGTTAAAGAAAAGCAATGAGCACAAAGTTTGTATGCAAAAACGTCCATGATTCATTGATGTCATATGGAAATGAGATAATAAACCTTACAAATGGACCATTGTGCCTCGGGTAAGGCACACAGTTTTAAGAATCTGAATTGTTTTAATATTACAGATCCAACAAAATGTAAAGATAAATTACTACGAGATAAAAGTGATCGGGATGAAATATCTAGCTTCCTAATTGCTGAGCCCTCTACTGACAGTTGGGAAAATCCAATCCTCCAAGTTATAGCTGTCTTCATCCTCCTCTACTGCATTGACTTCGTGGTTGCTAATCTTTAAGGGTGGTCCTCCGGCACGAGCACGGCGTACAACCTTCTGGGCACCTGAAGTGAAATCCAGACCAAACTTGTCAGATTTGTATGGGATATCTGGGAGTTGTCCTCAAATAGTACACCCATCTTCTTCTATCACTGCCTTGTCATCCTTCAAAGATGACATCCTGAGCGGAGGCCTTGTGATCTTGGGAACTTCAGACACAGCCTTGGTTACTTCCACATCTTGTGGGACTTCTTCAAAGTGCTGGAATGGAGTTTCAATAAATTCACCATCTAATTCCACATATCTGAAGGAATTGAGATGACTGGTCATATACTCTTCTTCTCCATGAACGGTGATGATCTTCCCTTGAATTGGATATTTTAGCATTTGGTGCAACGTAGAAGTAACAACACTAACATTATGAATCCACGGTCGACCTAGCAGGCAGGAATATGAAGGGAGAATATCCATTACATAAAAGGTTGAATGAAATGTTTGGGTTCCAACCTTTATGGGGATATCCACTTCCCCATGCACCATCCTTTCCGAGCCGTCAAAAGCCCTCACTACTATGTTGCTTGGTTTCAATGTCAATCCCTCGCAGTCCAGCCTATCAAGAGATTTTTTAGGCAATACATTCAAAGATGAACCAGTGTCAACCAAGACATGAGCCAAGGCCGTGCCCCTGCATTCGACTGAGACATGCAATGCCTCATTATGCTTCCTTCCTCTTGGCGTTAAATCAGCATCCGAAAAACCTAGACCATTATTTGTAGTCAAGCTGGCTAAGCAGTCTTGGAACTGATCGACAAATGTTTCTTGGGGTACACGGGTAGTTTTCAGGAATTTTACCAAGGCCTTTGCATGTGCCTCGGAACATAGTAATAAAGCCAGCATGGAAATTTTTGATGGAGTTTGCCCCAATTGCTCGACTACATTGTAGTCGCTTCTTTTTATGATCTTTAGAATTTCCTCCATCTCTTTTCGAGAGGTCTCAGGGATAGTCAATGATTGTGCTTTCGTCCGGACAGGCTCAATCAGAATACCTTTACCTCAAGTCTCGGTTGACTCGGCAGCAAGAATGTCAGTAGGAGTGATAGCATGGATTGTAACAGCTTTGTCCGTTGGAGTATTAGTAGAGATGATTGTAGGAGTGGGAATATCCTTTGAAGGAGCAAAACAACATGAATGATTACGGGTCCAGAAACTGCTTTTGGGGGAGTAATTTCTGGAGAGAATATCCTTCCACTTCGAGTAATCTTTCTAGTCCTTGCAATATTACTGATATTGGAGTTAACCTTTTCAAAACTTGAATCTTCAGCAGCTGGCCAATCTTGCTTGATAACGTGGTAGTAAACATCCCCTCCATAATTCCATGGTACGGTTTTGTCTGATGAATACGGGATTGGTCCAGGTATTGTAATTATCAAAGGAGCTACTTTTGGAACTGATGTAATTCTAACGGGTCTTTTGGTGGAGACCCTGGAAGAATTGGCGGAAATGGTAACGATGGAAACATCATTATAAGAAATAGTTGGAACAGAAGTCTTCTCGAACAAAAATTCCTTGTTATCTATTAGGCACTGAACGCTTGCTTTCAACAAAGGACAGCTGGTTGGTGAGGACAAACAGAAATGACAGATTTCATCACAGCCCGGGAAAACACCAGCATTCAACAAGTTCTCTTTGATAGTCAGGAGTGGGGTCATAAGTTCATTAACTGAAGTAACAAACATATCTTCCTCAATGGAGTTGGTATTACGGCCATGCTTGGGCATATGGGCAGTAATGACATTGGGTTTTTCTGGTGCATCAAATTCAATCTCTCTGGCTTCAAGAAGATCTTGTACTTTGTTCTTCAGAGCCCAACTATTGTTAGTGTCATAGTCGGGACTCTCAAAATGATATGCACAGTGGGCATTAGGATGATAGTGAGGAGACGTTGTGTTAGGGTTCTTTGGAGCTTCTTTCAAGGTCACTAGGTTGGATCTTAAAAAATGTGGCAATACCTGAGATAGTGTCATATTAATTCTGGTGAACTGTCTGACTAGTCTTTCCATTCTTGGTTGGTTGTTTCTTTGCTGGTCAGGCGCAGGTTTAAGAATCATGACATCCCCCACCATTGGACGGCATGCAGCCCTATCTTGATTTCTATGAGGATATACATTAACCACTTCTTTCTTTCCAATGAAAGGCTTTCTTACAGCATCAGAAGATGTATCTTTCTGAATCTTTCCACTCTTTATCCCTACTTCCACCCTTTCCGGTCAAAATCAATTCAGTAAAACATGTTGATGAACTCCCAATTAAGTGATTAAAGAAAGGTCCAAACAAGGTTCCCAAGAACATATCAACTAACTCTCTTTCAGATAGAGGAGGCTGGACTCTCCCTGCCAAGTCCTTCCATTTTTGTGCGTAGTCTTTGAAGCCCTCACTTGAAACCATGGCCATACTCTAGAGTTGAGTACGGGTAGGTGCAAGATCAGCGTTGTATTCGTATTGTTTGTAAAAGGCTGCAACGAGATCTTCCCAGTTGTGAACATTGGCTCCTTCTAATTGATAAAACCAATCAAGTTGAGTTCCAGACAGACTGTCTTGGAAGAAGTGTACCCATAAATCCTTATCAGCGGTATGACGCTGAATCTTCCTCACATAAGACCGGAGATGCATTTTGGGGCATGAGACTCTGTCATATTTGGTTGATAGCTAGGGTGGGTTTAATTTGATGAAATTAATTTACAGGATTGTCATCTTAACAATCTTGTCATCAACTAAAATAAATAAATGGTTCCTTTCAAAAACAAGTGGCTTAAACTTATCCTCTCGTAGGTCCTTCCCCTGAGAGCCTCTTCTTCTTCCATGGAAAATATATCAAACTATGTCTCAAATCTCAAAATATCATCACTTCCACCACCAACACCAACAATAAACCATGAATTCCATCCCTTTATAAGAACTCCTCATGCAATCACTAATCGTCCTCTACAACCAAAACCTCAAAAAATCAATTATTTCTCACACAACAATCACTATCATCATTCTCTATAATTATCTTTTTCAAACACCCCGCCTCTCATACTCAAACTATCCTCTCTGATAATCCATCACAAACCTATTACTGGATATGTTATTGAAATCATAAATGTAGCCCAAACTATCAATACATGTCACTTAGTTCAAAGGGATGTTCATCTACTCTTGAAATTCCTCCCAAAATTGAAGCGTCAATTAGTTGTGGTATTGATGCTTCAGCGGCGAGGATGATTATGGAACATGGGAATTTTCAGCGGCGTGTGGTTGCATTGGCGAAGATGCTGATGAAAAAGAAGATGAATTGTGTGGAACTCAAGTTGTGTTGGTTTCATAAAAAACAAATAATCGGAAAGATGGAATGTTTGGGATTGTAAAAACTGTGCACAATCTTAGTTGAGCAGTTAGGGTTATAAATTTTAGAATTGCAAAAACAAATGTAAAGTTTTCATCTTTTTGCAATGATGGCTTCCATTTCAGAGAACTCATTAGCCTCCTCTATGTCCGAGATAGACAAAAATGGCTTCATACCTAAAAGAGGTAAAGGTAAACAAGTTTCTTTGAGATACATGTCACTTATACCTTCGAGGACCATTGGAAAGACCAACAACATTTGTTCTAGAAGCAGTGGTGGTAGTGGTGATGATGAGAAGAAGAAGAAGGTTATTGGGAAAGTTGTTTGTGCGTTGAAACCATCAATGTTTATGGAGAGTGGTAGAAGAATAGCTTAATTTGATGGATTAAGTAGTTTTAATAAACAAATAACTTTTAGGAAAATGTTTATCACTAAGACTACTTACAATGGGGGTGCTGAAAAATTATTAAATAGTTGAATTGTTGCAATGAAGTGTTAAATTGAGTGTTGAAAGTGAGGTGGATTAATTAGTGTTGAAAACATTCAACATGTTGAATGAGGAGAGAGTGGCGCCACATAAAATACATTGCAAAATCTTATTGGTTGTTGTGAATGTTTAAATTTTTTATTTCATCTTAATTATTTAGGCTTAATTATTTTATAGTAAATCAATTTTTTATTATACAGGGTGTTGAAAAATGATGTGGAGTGTAAAAAATAAAAAAGGAGGGTGTTGAATATGTAAACTATTGTACATAGTTTAAGAAAAGATAAAAATAAGAAATGCAAGAATAAATTCTAACACCATACACCATGATCTCTATTAAAAAGGAAATTAAATTTAAAATTAATTTAAAATATACCCCTTAAATAGTGACATGTGTGCATTCTTGTATTTCTTCTTCAAATTGTTTCGTACTAAATAGCACTACTCTAAGTTTTAATAAATTTCTTGTATTGCCACTTAAGTTGCCACCATGACCATCACTTAAATTGCCAAAATTGCAAAAAAAAAAATGCCTTTTATACTGCTAAGTCACCCGACAGATCTAACATGATAGATTAAAATTATGGACGGAAAATATTAGAAAGATGGTTTTTTATAAAAAAATAGAGAGACGAAAAGTGAAAATAACTAATTTGATAGAGATTAAAAACATAATTAACCCTCTTAAAGTTTAAAAATATGCTACCTTAAGTACAAGAGCAGCGGGACCCATGACCTCTTCTTTGTTGGTACGATGATGCATCACCAAAAGACTCTATTAAAAACTTATATCAATAATATTTAAAAATCACATAATTTATATTAACTATAAGTTTGTGAATTTTTTCTATCTATTTTTTGGAATTAGACTCTCTGCAGTCATTCCTCTCTCATCTATGTCTATCTCTCTATAATTTTTATTTTATAAATTTTTAGAACAAAGAAATTTGAGGGTGAAGAAAGGATGTAAAACAAATACAATGGTGGCTAAACCTTGACTGCAATGACTGCACAAATTTTTTGATTGCAGAGGATCATGATCCCTATTTTTTAGTGTAAACTAGCAATGTATAACTATAAATATTATTTATTAATTTAGACTAATTAGAAATAATTTAGACACCAAATAACAAATCTTAAAGATATTTGATAATTTAATCCAATTTACTTAATAAAAATTATTAAAATTTATAAAAAAAAACTATAGGGTTTTAAAATGTAACTTCTTAATTTAAACACATTAAAAAATGAGCAGCGTAAATTGACAAACTTGAAAATTTTACATATGTAACATTACATTTTGATAAGAATGTCAATGGACAGACAGGGGCAGTGGATGTGTCTCTGTCTCCAAATATATTCTTCGCTCTCATCACTAATTTTTATCATGAGATTTTGTCACTTATCGTCGTTTTATATGTAACTCATGGAAATGATAATTATACCCCCAATTATAATTTAACATTCCCTCAACAACAAAACGCTCCACCACTAGGCCATACTCATTATTCTGATATCTTTTCTCACGAAATTCATATATTATATAATTTTAACCAACTTCCACTAATACATTTCAATACACAAAAATAAAGACATAAATATACTTGTTTGTTTTCATTAACTAATTAAACGTGTCTTAATAAATATTTTTAAAAACTACCTCACAAATGTACGTCAGTTTACAACACAAGCAATAAGGAATAAAACACAAACGCATGCAATAGTAAAAATACTCAAATCCATATATTTATAATACTGCCATTATTATGGCCAAGAGTCTGACTTCTGCCACTACTGCCACAATAATGACCCATGTTGGAGTAGATGTATGAGACTTCTAGTTGGGGTTGTTGGTCAAGAGAAAAGCATTCGTACAGAAGCAAAATGATCTATTGATAATAAAGTAAAACACATTTTCAGTATTTATAATAAGTTCTTTGAAGCTTGAATGAAATAAAATATAATGGAATAAGAAAGAAGAAAAAATAATAATAAAGATTAGTTATCTTGAGGTGGAGGTGGGAGAGAAGCGAGAGCTGAAACAATCAAAAGCATCGCCATTATTGTGTAAAAATGATTTGCTACCATGGTTGGAAACTAAGAAAAATGAAAACATTTGATTAACACGGCTAAATGAGTTATAGAAATAAAGCAAATAAAGTGATGATGGTCAAGAAACTATTGTTGTATGTCTTTAATTTTTTGTAATGCAATTGTATTAGTGATAAAAATATATTAGTTCTTTATCTCGACTATGTGCGCACAAGTGTTATATATATATATATATATATATATATATATATATATATATATATATATATATATATATATATAAAGAGAGAGAGAAAAAAAATAAACTAAACAAGCAAGAACACACGTGTGTGCGCACATATTAAAAGTATTTTAGATTAAATGCATTTTTGGTCCCCCATTTTAAAAATAAACTTCTTCGTCTTTGAAATTTACTTTCCTTGAGATTTAAAGTGTTAATATGACTTAAACTGTTGTTATATGTAAAAATTAAATAATTAGTAGTGCTTTAAACCATTACCAAATATATTATATTTAAAATTTATAAACCAAATTATGATTGTTTGAACCGTCATGATATCACATTCATGACAGTTTTAAACCGTCACAATAAATAATAAAAACAAAAATCAAAATGATATTCACGACCGTATTTAACCGTCGTAATTTTCAGTTTAGGTCAGCTTCAACCCGTCATGAACTTGAAACGGTTGGTATGGAGGTCTTTGCAAACTTTGCAAAATAACTTGGGGACACACATATTTGCGACTGTACAGCAACTGTCATAAATAGTAAGATGGAGCAGTTTTTACTGTTGTAACCTACCAAAATAACCATCGCAAGCATTAAACAAATAGGGTTAAAATATGTTACCCGTGACTTTTTTTTTTATATGTGACTCATGTAAATGACAATTATATCCCAAGTATTAATTTAACAATGCAAAATAATCCAAAATTTTGCAATCATAATGATTCAAGCACAAGATAATTCCCTTAACAACACAATGCTCCACCACTAGGTCATGCTCATCATTCTGATATCTTTTCTCACGAAGTTTATATATTATATTATTTTAACCAATTTCCACCAAAACAAAATGAAGATATAAATATACTTGTATCCATTAACTAATTATACTTGTTTTCATTAACTAATTAAACGTGTCTTAATAAATATTTTTAAAAACTACCTCACAAATGTACGTCAGTTTATAACACAAGCAAAAAGGAATAAAACACAAACACACAATAGTAAAAATACTCAAATCCATATATTTATAATACTACCATTATTATAGCCAAGAATCTGACTTCTGCCACAACTGCCACAACAATGACCCATGTTGGAGTAGATGTATGAGAGTTCCAGTTGGGGTTGTTGGTCAAGAGAAAAGCATCCTGGTATGGTACAGAAGCTAAATGATCTATTGATAATAAAGTAAAACACATTTTCAGTATTTATAATAAGTTCTTTGAAGCTTGAATGAAATAAAATATAATGGAAAAAGAAAGAAGATAAAAGAAGATAAAAGAAGAATAAAGATTAGTTACCTTGAGGTGGAGGTGGGAGAGAAGTGAGAGCTGAAACAATCAAAAGCATCGCCATTATTGTGTAAAAATGATTTGCTACTATGGCTGGAAACTAAGAAAAATAAAAACATTTGATTAACACGGCTAAATGAGTTATAGAAATGAAGCAAATAAAGTGATGATGGTCAAGAAACTATTGTTGTATGTCTTCAATTTTTTGTAATGCAATTGTATTAGTGATAAAAATATATTAGTTCTTTATCTCATTATTGTGCAACTATATTTGTTGTAATGTCCCTAAGGAAGATGGTTATGTATTAGTGATAAAAATATATTAGTTCTTTATCTCGACTATGTGCGTACAAGTGTTATATATATATATATATATATATATATATATATATATATATATATATATATATATATATATATATATATATATATATATATATATATATATATATATATATATATATATATATATATATATAGAGAGAGAGAGAGAGAGAGAGAGAGAGAGAGAGAATAAACTTAACAAGCAAGAACACACGTGTGTGCGCACATATTAAAATTATTTTAGATTAAATGCATTTTTTGTCCCTCTAATTTGAAATATTTTAATTTTTAGTCCACCATTTTTGAAATGAACTTCTTCGTCTTTGAAATTTACTTTCCTTGAGATTTAAAGTGTTAATATGATTTAAACTGTTGTCATATCTAAAAATTAAATAATTAGTAGTGCTTTAAACCATTACCAAATATATTATATTTAAAATTTATAAACCAAATTATGATTGTTTGAACCGTCATGATATCACATTCATGACAGTTTTAAACCGTCATAATAAATAATAAAAACAAAAATCAAAAGGATATTCACGACGTTATTTAACAGTCGTCATTTTCAGTTTAGGTCAGCTCCAACCCGTCATGAACTTGAAACGGTTGGTATGGCAGTCTTTGCAAACTTTGCCAAACAGCTTGGGGACACACATTTTTGCGAATGTACAGCAACTGTCATAGATAGCAAGATGGAGCGGTTTTTACTGTTGTAACCTGCCAAAATAACCATCGCAGGCATTAAAAAAATAGGGTTAAAATATGTTACCCCATGACTTTTTTTTATATGTGACTCATGTAAATGAATATTATTTCCCAAGTATTAATTTAACAAAGCAAAATAATCCAAAATTTTGCAATCATAATGATTCAAGCACAAGATAATTCCCTTAACAACACAATGCTCCACCACTAGGTCATGCTCATCATTCTGATATCTTTTCTCACGAAGTTTATATATTATATTATTTTAACCAATTTCCACCAACACAAAATGAAGATATAAATATACTTGTATCCATTAACTAATTATACTTGTTTTCATTAACTAATTAAACGTGTCTTAATAAATATTTTTAAAAATTGCCTCATAAATGTACGTCAATTTACAACACAAGCAAAAAGGAATAAAACACAAATGCACGCAAAAGTAAAAATACTGAAATCCATATATTTATAATACTACCATTATTATAGCCAAGAATCTGACTTCTGCCACTACTGCCACAACAATGACCCATGTTGGAGTAGATGTATGAGAGTTCCAGTTGGGGTTGTTGGTCAAGAGAAAAGCATCCTGGTATGGTACAGAAGCTAACTGATCTATTGATAATAAAGTAAAACACATTTTCAGTATTTATAATAAGTTCTTTGAAGCTTGAATGAAATAAAATATAATGGAATAAGAAAGAAGATAAAAGAAGAATAAAGATTAGTTACCTTGAGGTGGAGGTGGGAGAGAAGTGAGAGCTGAAACAATCAAAAGCATCGCCATTATTGTGTAAAAATGATTTGCTACCATGGCTGGAAACTAAGAAAAATAAAAACATTTGATTAACACGGCTAAATGAGTTATAGAAATGAAGCAAATAAAGTGATAATGGTCAAGAAACTATTGTTGTATGTCTTCAATTTTTTGTAATGCAATTGTATTAGTGATAAAAATATATTAGTTCTTTATCTCATTATTGTGCAACTATGTTTGTTGTAATGTCCCTAAGGAAGATAGTTATGTATTAGTGATAAAAATATATTAGTTCTTTATCTCGACTATGTGCGTACAAGTGTTATATATATATATATATATAAAGAGAGAGAGAGAGAATAAACTAAACAAGCAAGAACACACGTGTGTGCGCACATATTAAAAGTATTTTAGATTAAATGCATTTTTGGTCCCTCTAATTTGAAATATTTTAATTTGTAGTCCCCCATTTTTGAAATGAACTTCTTCGTCTTTGACATTTACTTTCCTTGAGATTTAAAGTGTTAATATGATTTAAACTGTTGTTATATGTAAAAATTAAATAATTAGTAGTGCTTTAAACCATTACCAAATATATTAGATTTAAAATTTATAAACAAAATTATGATTGTTTGAACCGTCATGATATCACATTGATGACAATTTTAAACCGTCATAATAAATAATAAAAACAAAAATCAAAAGGATATTCACGATGTTATTTAACAGTCGTCATTTTCAGTTTAGGTCAGCTCCAACCCGTCATGAACTTGAAACGGTTGGTATGGCGGTCTTTGCAAACTTTGCAAAACAGCTTGGTGACACACATTTTTGCGAATGTACAGCAACTGTCGTAGATAGCAAGATGGAGCGGTTTTTATTGTTGTAACCTGCCAAAATAACCATCGCAGGCATTAAAAAAATAGGGTTGAAATATGTTACCCCATGACTTTTTTTTATATGTGACTCATGTAAATGAAAATTATTTCCCAAGTATTAATTTAACAAAGCAAAATAATCCAAAATTTTGCAATCATAATGATTCAAGCACAAGATAATTCCCTTAACAACACAATGCTCCACCACTAGGTCATGCTCATCATTCTGATATCTTTTCTCACGAAGTTTATATATTATATTATTTTAACCAATTTCCACCAACACAAAATGAAGATATAAATATACTTGTATCCATTAACGAATTATACTTGTTTTCATTAACTAATTAAAGGTGTCTTAATAAATATTTTTAAAAACTGCCTCATAAATGTAAGTCAGTTTACAACACAAGCAAAAAGGAATAAAACACAAATGCACGCAATAGTAAAAATACTCAAATCCATATATTTATAATACTACCATTATTATAGCCAAGAATCTGACTTCTGCCACTACTGCCACAACAATGACCCATGTTGGAGTAGATGTATGAGAGTTCCAGTTGGGGTTGTTGGTCAAGAGAAAAGCATCCTGGTATGGTAAAAAAGCTAAATGATCTATTGATAATAAAGTAAAACACATTTTCCGTATTTATAATAAGTTCTTTGAAGCTTGAATGAAATAAAATATAATGGAATAAGAAAGAAGATAAAAGCAGAATAAAGATTAGTTACCTTGAGGTGGAGGTGGGAGAGAAGTGAGAGCTGAAACAATCAAAAGCATCGCCATTATTGTGTAAAAATGATTTGCTACCATGGCTGGAAACTAAGAAAAATAAAAACATTTGATTAACACGGCTAAATGAGTTATAGAAATGAAGAAAATAAAGTGATGATGGTCAAGAAACTATAGTTGTATGTCTTCAATTTATTGTAATGCAATTGTATTAGTGATAAAAATATATTAGTTCTTTATCTCATTATTGTGCAACTATGTTTGTTGTAATGTCCCTAAGGAAGATAATTATGTATTAGTGATAAAAATATATTAGTTCTTTATCTCGACTATGTGCATACAAGTATATATATATATATATATATATATATATATATATATATATATATATATATATATATATATATATATATATATATATATATATATATATATATATATATATATATATATATATATATATATATATATATATATATATATATATATATAAAGAGAGAGAGAATAAACTAAACAAGCAAGAACACACGTGTGTGCGCACATATTAAAAGTATTTTAGATTAAATGCATTTTTGGTCCCTCTAATTTGAAATATTTTAATTTTTAGTCCCCCATTTTTAAAATAAACTTCTTTGTCTTTGAAATTTACTTTCCTTGAGATTTAAAGTGTTAATATGATTTAAACTGTTGTTATATGTAAAAATTAAATAATTAGTAGTGCTTTAAACCATTACCAAATATATTATATTTAAAATTTATAAACCAAATTATGATTGTTTGAACCGTCATGATATCACATTCATGACAATTTTAAACCGTCATAATAAATAATAAAAACAAAAATCAAAAGGATATTCACGACGGTATTTAACAGTCGTTATTTTCAGTTTAGGTCAGCTCCAACCCGTCATGAACTTGAAACGGTTGGTATGGAGGTCTTTGCAAACTTTGCAAAACAGCTTGGGGACACACATTTTTGCGAATGTACAACAACTGTCATAGATAGCAAGATGGAGCGGTTTTTACTGTTGTTACCTGCCAAAATAACCATCGCAAGCATTAAAAAAATAGGGTTAAAATATGTTACCCCATGACTTTTTTTTATATGTGACTCATGTAATTGAAAATAATTTCCCAAGTATTAATTTAACAAAGCAAAATAATCCAAAATTTTACAATCATAATGATTCAAGCACAAGATAATTCCCTTAACAACACAATGCTCCACCACTTAGTCATGCTCATCATTCTGATATCTTTTCTCACGAAGTTTATATATTATATTATTTTAACCAATTTCCACCAACACAAAATGAAGATATAAATATACTTGTATCCATTAACGAATTATACTTGTTTTCATTAACTAATTAAAGGTGTCTTAATAAATATTTTTAAAAACTGCCTCATAAATGTAAGTCAGTTTACAACACAAGCAAAAAGGAATAAAACACAAATGCACGCAATAGTAAAAATACTCAAATCCATATATTTATAATACTACCATTATTATAGCCAAGAATCTGACTTCTGCCACTACTGCCACAACAATGAACCATGTTGGAGTAGATGTATGAGAGTTCCAGTTGGGGTTGTTGGTCAAGAGAAAAGCATCCTGGTATGGTACAAAAGCTAAATGATCTATTGATAATAAAGTAAAACACATTTTCAGTATTTATAATAAGTTATTTGAAGCTTGAATGAAATAAAATATAATGGAATAAGAAATAAGATAAAAGAAGAATAAAGATTAGTTACCTTGAGGTGGAGGTGGGAGAGAAGTGAGAGCTGAAATAATCAAAAGCATCGCCATTATGGTGTAAAAATGATTTGCTACCATGGCTGGAAACTAAGAAAAATAAAAACATTTGATTAACACGGCTAAATGAGTTATAGAAATGAAGCAAATAAAGTGATGATGGTCAAGAAACTATTGTTGTATGTCTTCAATTTTTTGTAATGCAATTGTATTAGTGATAAAAATATATTAGTTCTTTATCTCGACTATGTGCGTACAAGTGTTATATATATATATATATATATATATATATATATATATATATATATATATATATATATATATATATATATATATATATATATATATATATATATATATATATATATATATATATATATATATATATATATATATATATATATATATATATATATATATAGAGAGAGAGAGAGAGAGAGAGAGAGAGAATAGACTAAACAAGCAAGAACACACGTGTTTGCGCACATATTAAAAGTATTTTAGATTAAATGCATTTTTGGTCCCTCTAATTTGAAATATTTTAATTTTTAGTCCCCCATTTTTAAAATGAACTTCTTCGTCTTTGAAATTTACTTTCCTTGAGATTTAAAGTGTTAATGTGATTTAAACTGTTGTTATATGTAAAAATTAAATAATTAGTAGTGCTTTAAACCATTACCAAATATATTAGATTTAAAATTTATAAACATAATTATGATTGTTTGAATCATCATGATATCACATTCATGACAGTTTTAAACCGTCACAATAAATAATAAAAACAAAAATCAAAAGGATATTCACGACGGTATTTAACAGTCGTTATTTTCAATTTAGGTCAGCTCCAACCCGTCATGAACTTGAAACGGTTGGTATGACGGTCTTTGCAAACTTTGCAAAACAACTTGGGGACACACATTTTTGCGAATGTACAACAACTGTCATAGATAGCAAGATCGAGCGGTTTTTACTGTTGTAACCTGCCAAAATAACCATCGCAAGCATTAAAAAAATAGGGTTAAAATATGTTACCCCATGACTTTTTTTATATGTGACTCATGTAAATGAAAATTATTTCCCAAGTATTAATTTAACAAAGCAAAATAATCCAAAATTTTGCAATCATAATGACTCAAGCACAAGATAATTCCCTTAACAACACAATGCTCCACCACTAGGTCATGCTCATCATTCTGATATCTTTTCTCACGAAGTTTATATATTATATTATTTTAACCAATTTCCACCAACACAAAATGAAGATATAAATATACTTGTATCCATTAACTAATTATACTTGTTTTCATTAACTAATTAAACATGTCTTAATAAATATTTTAAAAAATTGCCTCATAAATGTACGTCAGTTTACAACACAAGCAAAAAGGAATAAAACACAAATGCACGCAATAGTAAAAATACTCAAATCCATATATTTATAATACTACCATTATTATAGCCAAGAATCTGACTTCTGCCACTACTGCCACAACAATGACCCATGTTGGAGTAGATGTATGAGAGTTCCAGTTGGGGTTGTTGGTCAAGAGAAAAGCATCCTGGTATGGTAAAAAAGCTAAATGATCTATTGATAATAAAGTAAAACACATTTTCCGTATTTATAATTAGTTCTTTGAAGCTTGAATGAAATAAAATATAATGGAATAAGAAAGAAGATAAAAGCAGAATAAAGATTAGTTACCTTGAGGTGGAGGTGGGAGAGAAGTGAGAGCTGAAACAATCAAAAGCATCGCCATTATTGTGTAAAAATGATTTGCTACCATGGCTGGAAACTAAGAAAAATAAAAACATTTGATTAACACGGCTAAATGAGTTATAGAAATGAAGAAAATAAAGTGATGATGGTCAAGAAACTATAGTTGTATGTCTTCAATTTATTGTAATGCAATTGTATTAGTGATAAAAATATATTAGTTCTTTATCTCATTATTGTGCAACTATGTTTGTTGTAATGTCCCTAAGGAAGATAGTTATGTATTAGTGATAAAAATATATTAGTTCTTTATCTCGACTATGTGCGTACAAGTATATATATATATATATATATATATATATATATATATATACATATATATATATATATATATATATATATATATATATATATATATATATATATATATATATATATATATATATATATATATATATATAGTATATATATATATATATAATATAAAGAGAGAGAGAGAATAAACTAAACAAGCAAGAACACACGTGTGTGCGCACATATTAAAAGTATTTTAGATTAAATGCATTTTTGGTCCCTCTAATTTGAAATATTTTAATTTTTAGTCCCCCATTTTTAAAATAAACTTCTTTGTCTTTGAAATTTACTTTCCTTGAGATTTAAAGTGTTAATATGATTTAAACTGTTGTTATATGTAAAAATTAAATAATTAGTAGTGCTTTAAACCATTACCAAATATATTATATTTAAAATTTATAAACCAAATTATGATTGTTTGAACCGTCATGATATCACATTCATGACAGTTTTAAACCGTCATAATAAATAATAAAAACAAAAATCAAAAGGATATTCACGACGGTATTTAACAGTCGTTATTTTCAGTTTAGGTCAGCTCCAACCCGTCATGAACTTGAAACGGTTGGTATGGAGGTCTTTGCAAACTTTGCAAAACAGCTTGGGGACATACATTTTTGCGAATGTACAACAACTGTCATAGATAGCAAGATGGAGCGGTTTTTACTGTTGTTACCTGCCAAATAACCATCGCAAGCATTAAAAAAATAGGGTTAAAATATGTTACCACCATGACTTTTTTTTATATGTGACTCATGTAAATGAAAATAATTTCCCAAGTATTAATTTAACAAAGCAAAATAAATCAAAATTTTACAATCATAATGATTCAAGCACAAGATAATTCCCTTAACAACACAATGCTCCACCACTTAGTCATGCTCATCATTCTGATATCTTTTCTCACGAAGTTTATATATTATATTATTTTAACCAATTTCCACCAACACAAAATGAAGATATAAATATACTTGTATCCATTAACGAATTATACTTGTTTTCATTAACTAATTAAAGGTGTCTTAATAAATATTTTTAAAAACTGCCTCATAAATGTAAGTCAGTTTACAACACAAGCAAAAAGGAATAAAACACAAATGCACGCAATAGTAAAAATACTCAAATCCATATATTTATAATACTACCATTATTATAGCCAAGAATCTGACTTCTGCCACTACTGCCACAACAATGAACCATGTTGGAGTAGATGTATGAGAGTTCCAGTTGGGTTGTTGGTCAAGAGAAAAGCATCCTGGTATGGTACAAAAGCTAAATGATCTATTGATAATAAAGTAAAACACATTTTCAGTATTTATAATAAGTTATTTGAAGCTTGAATGAAATAAAATATAATGGAATAAGAAATAAGATAAAAGAAGAATAAAGATTAGTTACCTTGAGGTGGAGGTGGGAGAGAAGTGAGAGCTGAAATAATCAAAAGCATCGCCATTATGGTGTAAAAATGATTTGCTACCATGGCTGGAAACTAAGAAAAATAAAAACATTTGATTAACACGGCTAAATGAGTTATAGAAATGAAGCAAATAAAGTGATGATGGTCAAGAAACTATTGTTGTATGTCTTCAATTTTTTGTAATGCAATTGTATTAGTGATAAAAATATATTAGTTCTTTATCTCGACTATGTGCGTACAAGTGTTATATATATATATATATATATATATATAGAGAGAGAGAGAGAGAGAATAGACTAAACAAGCAAGAACACACGTGTTTGCGCACATATTAAAAGTATTTTAGATTAAATGCATTTTTGGTCCCTCTAATTTGAAATATTTTAATTTTTAGTCCCCCATTTTTAAAATGAACTTCTTCGTCTTTGAAATTTACTTTCCTTGAGATTTAAAGTGTTAATGTGATTTAAACTGTTGTTATATGTAAAAATTAAATAATTAGTAGTGCTTTAAAACCATTTACCAAATATATTAGATTTAAAATTTATAAACTTAATTATGATTGTTTGAATCATCATGATATCACATTCATGACAGTTTTAAACCGTCACAATAAATAATAAAAACAAAAATCAAAAGGATATTCACGACGGTATTTAACAGTCGTTATTTTCAATTTAGGTCAGCTCCAACCCGTCATGAACTTGAAACGGTTGGTATGACGGTCTTTGCAAACTTTGCAAAACAGCTTGGGGACACACATTTTTGCGAATGTACAACAACTTGTCATAGATAGCAAGATCGAGCGGTTTTTACTGTTGTAACCTGCCAAAATAACCATCGCAAGCATTAAAAAAATAGGGTTAAAATATGTTACCCCATGACTTTTTTTATATGTGACTCATGTAAATGAAAATTATTTCCCAAGTATTAATTTAACAAAGCAAAATAATCCAAAATTTTGCAATCATAATGACTCAAGCACAAGATAATTCCCTTAACAACACAATGCTCCACCACTAGGTCATGCTCATCATTCTGATATCTTTTCTCACGAAGTTTATATATTATATTATTTTAACCAATTTCCACCAACACAAAATGAAGATATAAATATACTTGTATCCATTAACGAATTATACTTGTTTTCATTAACTAATTAAAGGTGTCTTAATAAATATTTTTAAAAACTGCCTCATAAATGTAAGTCAGTTTACAACACAAGCAAAAAGGAATAAAACACAAATGCACGCAATAGTAAAAATACTCAAATCCATATATTTATAATACTACCATTATTATAGCCAAGAATCTGACTTCTGCCACTACTGCCACAACAATGAACCATGTTGGAGTAGATGTATGAGAGTTCCAGTTGGGGTTGTTGGTCAAGAGAAAAGCATCCTGGTATGGTACAAAAGCTAAATGATCTATTGATAATAAAGTAAAACACATTTTTAGTATTTATAATAAGTTATTTGAAGCTTGAATGAAATAAAATATAATGGAATAAGAAATAAGATAAAAGAAGAATAAAGATTAGTTACCTTGAGGTGGAGGTGGGAGAGAAGTGAGAGCTGAAATAATCAAAAGCATCGCCATTATGGTGTAAAAATGATTTGCTACCATGGCTGGAAACTAAGAAAAATAAAAACATTTGATTAACACGGCTAAATGAGTTATAGAAATGAAGCAAATAAAGTGATGATGGTCAAGAAAACTATTGTTGTATGTCTTCAATTTTTTGTAATGCAATTGTATTAGTGATAAAAATATATTAGTTCTTTATCTCATTATTAGTTCTTTATCTCGACTATGTGCGTACAAGTGTTATATATATATATATATATATATATATATATATATATATATATATATATATATATATATATATATATATATATATATATATATAGAGAGAGAGAGAGAGAGAGAGAAAGATAGAGAGAATTGACTAAACAAGCAAGAACACACGTGTTTGCGCACATATTAAAAGTATTTTAGATTAAATGCATTTTTGGTCCCTCTAATTTGAAATATTTTAATTTTTAGTCCCCCCATTTTTAAAATGAACTTCTTCGTCTTTGAAATTTACTTTCCTTGAGATTTAAAGTGTTAATGTGATTTAAACTGTTGTTATATGTAAAAATTAAATAATTAGTAGTGCTTTAAACCATTACCAAATATATTAGATTTAAAATTTATAAACATAATTATGATTGTTTGAATCATCATGATATCACATTCATGACAGTTTTAAACCGTCACAATAAATAATAAAAACAAAAATCAAAAGGATATTCGCGACGGTATTTAACAATCGTTATTTTCAGTTTAGGTCAGCTCCAACCCGTCATGAACTTGAAACGGTTGGTATGGCGGTCTTTGCAAACTTTGCAAAACAGCTTGGGGACACACATTTTTGCGAATGTACAGCAACTGTCATAGATAGCAAGATAGAGTGGTTTTTACTGTTGTAACCTGCCAAAATAACCATCGCAAGCATTAAAAAAATAGGGTTAAAATATGTTACCCCATGACTTTTTTATATGTGACTCATGTAAATGAAAATTATTTCCCAAGTATTAATTTAACAAAGCAAAATAATCCAAAATTTTGCAATCATAATGACTCAAGCACAAGATAATTCCCTTAACAACACAATGCTCCACCACTAGGTCATGCTCATCATTCTGATATCTTTTCTCACGAAGTTTATATATTATATTATTTTAACCAATTTCCACCAACACAAAATGAAGATATAAATATACTTGTATCCATTAACTAATTATACTTGTTTTCATTAACTAATTAAATGTGTCTTAATAAATATTTTTAAAAACTGCCTCATAAATGTACGTCAGTTTACAACACAAGCAAAAAGGAATAAAACAAAAATGCACGCAATAGTAAAAATACTCAAATCCATATATTTATAATACTACAATTATTATAGCCAAGAATCTGACTTCTGCCACTACTGCCACAACAATGACCCATGTTGGAGTAGATGTATGAGAGTTCCAGTTGGGGTTGTTGGTCAAGAGAAAAGCATCCTGGTATGGTACAGAAGCTAAATGATCTATTGATAATAAAGTAAAACAGATTTTCAGTATTTATAATAAGTTCTTTGAAGCTTGAATGAAATAAAATATAATGGAATAAGAAAGAAGATAAAAGAAGAATAAAGATTAGTTACCTTGAGGTGGAGGTGGGAGAGAAGTGAGAGATGAAACAATCAAAAGCATAGCCATTATTGTGTAAAAATGATTTGCTACCATGGCTGGAAATTAAGAAAAATAAAAACATTTGATTAACACGGCTAAATGAGTTATAGAAATGAAGCAAATAAAGTGATGATGGTCAAGAAACTATTGTTGTATGTCTTCATTTTTTTGTAATGCAATTGTATTAGTGATAAAAATATATTAGTTCATTATCTCATTATTGTGCAACTATGTTTGTTGTAATGTCCCTAACGAAGATAGTTATGTACTAGTGATAAAAATATATTAGTTCTTTATCTCGACTATGTGCGTACAAGTGTTATATATATATATATATATATATATATATATATATATATATATATTATATATATATATATATATATATATATATATAGAGAGAGAGAGAGAGAATAAACTAATCAAGCAAGAACACACGTGTGTGCGCACATATTAAAAGTATTTTAGATTAAATGCATTTTTGGTCCCTCTAATTTGAAATATTTTAATTTTTAGTCCCCATTTTTAAAATGAAATTCTTCGTCTTTGAAATTTACTTTCCTTGAGATTTAAAGTGTTAATATGATTTAAACTGTTGTTATATGTAAAAATTAAATAATTAGTAGTGCTTTAAACCATTACCAAATATATTAGATTTAAAATTTATAAACCTATTTATGATTGTTTGAATCGTCATGATATCACATTCATGACAGTTTTAAACCGTCACAATAAATAATAAAAACAAAAATCAAAAGGATATTCATGACGGTATTTAACAGTCGTTATTTTCAGTTTAGGTCAGCTCCAACCCGTCATGAACTTGAAACGGTTGGTATGGCGGTTTAACAGCTTGGGGACACACATTTTTGCGAATGTACAACAACTGTCATAGATAGCAAGATAGAGTGGTTTTTACTGTTGTAACCTGCCAAAATAACCATCGCAAGCATTAAAAAAATAGGGTTAAAATATGTTACCCCATGACTTTTTTTTATATGTGACTCATGTAAATGAAAATTATTTCCCAAGTATTAATTTAACAAAGCAAAATAATCCAAAATTTTGCAATCATAATGATTCAAGCACAAGATAATTCCCTTAACAACACAATGCTCCACCACTAGGTCATGCTCATCATTCTGATATCTTTTCTCACGAAGTTTATATATTATATTATTTTAACCAATTTCCACCAACACAAAATGAAGATATAAATATACTTGTATCCATTAACTAATTATACTTGTTTTCATTAACTAATTAAATGTGTCTTAATAAATATTTTAAAAAATTTCCTCATAAATTTACGTCAGTTTACAACACAAGCAAAAAGGAATAAAACACAAATGCACGCAATAGTAAAAATACTCAAATCCATATATTTATAAAGAGAGAGAGAATAAACTAAACAAGCAAGAACACACGTGTGTGCGCACATATTAAAAGTATTTTAGATTAAATGCATTTTTGGTCCCTCTAATTTGAAATATTTTAATTTTTAGTCCCCCATTTTTGAAATGAACCTCTTCGTCTTTGAAATTTACTTTCCTTGAGATTTAAAGTGTTAATATGATTTAAACTGTTGTTATATCTAAAAATTAAATAATTAGTAGTGCTTTAATCCATTACCAAATATATTATATTTAAAATTTATAAACCAAATTATGATTGTTTGAACCGTCATGATATCACATTCATGAAAGTTTTAAACCGTCATAATAAATAATAAAAACAAAAATCAAAAGGATATTCACGAAGTTATTTAACAGTCGTCATTTTCAGTTTAGGTCAGCTCCAACCCGTCATGAACTTGAAACGGTTGGTATGGCGGTCTTTGCAAACTTTGCCAAACAGCTTGGGGACACACATTTTTGCGAATGTACAGCAACTGTCATAGATAGCAAGATGGAGCGGTTTTTACTGTTGTAACCTGCCAAAATAACCATCGCAGGCATTAAAAAAATAGGGTTAAAATATGTTACCCCATGACTTTTTTTTATATGTGACTCATGTAAATGAATATTATTTCCCAAGTATTAATTTAACAAAGCAAAATAATCCAAAATTTTGCAATCATAATGATTCAAGCACAAGATAATTCCCTTAACAACACAATGCTCCACCACTAGGTCATGCTCATCATTCTGATATCTTTTCTCACGAAGTTTATATATTATATTATTTTAACCAATTTCCACCAACACAAAATGAAGATATAAATATACTTGTATCCATTAACTAATTATACTTGTTTTCATTAACTAATTAAACGTGTCTTAATAAATATTTTTAAAAATTGCCTCATAAATGTACGTCAATTTACAACACAAGCAAAAAGGAATAAAACACAAATGCACGCAATAGTAAAAATACTGAAATCCATATATTTATAATACTACCATTATTATAGCCAAGAATCCGACTTCTGCCACTACTGCCACAACAATGACCCATGTTGGAGTAGATGTATGAGAGTTCCAGTTGGGGTTGTTGGTTAAGAGAAAAGCATCCTGGTATGGTACAGAAGCTAAATGATCTATTGATAATAAAGTAAAACACATTTTCAGTATTTATAATAAGTTCTTTGAAGCTTGAATGAAATAAAATATAATGGAATAAGAAAGAAGATAAAAGAAGAATAAAGATTAGTTACCTTGAGGTGGAGGTGGGAGAGAAGTGAGAGCTGAAACAATCAAAAGCATCGCCATTATTGTGTTAAAAATGATTTGCTACCATGGCTGGAAACTAAGAAAAATAAAAACATTTGATTAACACGGCTAAATGAGTTATAGAAATGAAGCAAATAAAGTGATAATGGTCAAGAAACTATTGTTGTATGTCTTCAATTTTTTGTAATGCAATTGTATTAGTGATAAAAATATATTAGTTCTTTATCTCATTATTGTGCAACTATGTTTGTTGTAATGTCCCTAAGGAAGATAGTTATGTATTAGTGATAAAAATATATTAGTTCTTTATCTCGACTATGTGCGTACAAGTGTTATATATATATATATATATAAAGAGAGAGAGAATAAACTAAACAAGCAAGAACACACGTGTGTGCGCACATATTAAAAGTATTTTAGATTAAATGCATTTTTGGTCCCTCTAATTTGAAATATTTTAATTTTTAGTCCCCCCATTTTTGAAATGAACTTCTTCGTCTTTGACATTTACTTTCCTTGAGATTTAAAGTGTTAATATGATTTAAACTGTTGTTATATGTAAAAATTAAATAATTAGTAGTGCTTTAAACCATTACCAAATATATTAGATTTAAAATTTATAAACAAAATTATGATTGTTTGAACCGTCATGATATCACATTGATGACAATTTTAAACCGTCATAATAAATAATAAAAACAAAAATCAAAAGGATATTCACGATGTTATTTAACAGTCGTCATTTTCAGTTTAGGTCAGCTCCAAACCGTCATGAACTTGAAACGGTTGGTATGGCGGTCTTTGCAAACTTTGCAAACCAGCTTGGTGACACACATTTTTACGAATGTACAGCAACTGTCATAGATAGCAAGATGGAGCGGTTTTTATTGTTGTAACCTGCCAAAATAACCATCGCAGGCATTAAAAAAATAGGTTAAAATATGTTACCCCATGACTTTTTTTATATGTGACTCATGTAAATGAAAATTATTTCCCAAGTATTAATTTAACAAAGCAAAATAATCCAAAATTTTGCAATCATAATGATTCAAGCACAAGATAATTCCTTAACAACACAATGCTCCACCACTAGGTCATGCTCATCATTCTGATATCTTTTCTCACGAAGTTTATATATTATATTATTTTAACCAATTTCCACCAACACAAAATGAAGATATAAATATACTTGTATCCATTAACTAATTATACTTGTTTTCATTAACTAATTAAACATGTCTTAATAAATATTTTAAAAAATTGCCTCATAAATGTACGTCAGTTTACAACACAAGCAAAAAGGAATAAAACACAAATGCACGCAATAGTAAAAATACTCAAATCCATATATTTATAATACTACCATTATTATAGCCAAGAATCTGACTTCTGCCACTACTGCCACAACAATGACCCATGTTGGAGTAGATGTATGAGAGTTCCAGTTGGGGTTGTTGGTCAAGAGAAAAGCATCCTGGTATGGTAAAAAAGCTAAATGATCTATTGATAATAAAGTAAAACACATTTTCCGTATTTATAATAAGTTCTTTGAAGCTTGAATGAAATAAAATATAATGGAATAAGAAAGAAGATAAAAGCAGAATAAAGATTAGTTACCTTGAGGTGGAGGTGGGAGAGAAGTGAGAGCTGAAACAATCAAAAGCATCGCCATTATTGTGTAAAAATGATTTGCTACCATGGCTGGAAACTAAGAAAAATAAAAACATTTGATTAACACGGCTAAATGAGTTATAGAAATGAAGAAAATAAAGTGATGATGGTCAAGAAACTATAGTTGTATGTCTTCAATTTATTGTAATGCAATTGTATTAGTGATAAAAATATATTAGTTCTTTATCTCATTATTGTGCAACTATGTTTGTTGTAATGTCCCTAAGGAAGATAGTTATGTATTAGTGATAAAAATATATTAGTTCTTTATCTCGACTATGTGCGTACAAGTATATATATATATATATATATATATATATATATATATATATATATATATATATATATATATATATATATATATATATATATATATATATATATATATATATATATATATATATATATAAAGAGAGAGAGAGAATAAACTAAACAAGCAAGAACACACGTGTGGTGCGCACATATTAAAAGTATTTTAGATTAAATGCATTTTTGGTCCCTCTAATTTGAAATATTTTAATTTTTAGTCCCCCATTTTTAAAATAAACTTCTTCGTCTTTGAAATTTACTTTCCTTGAGATTTAAAGTGTTAATATGATTTTAAACTGTTGTTATATGTAAAAATTAAATAATTAGTAGTGCTTTAAACCATTACCAAATATATTATATTTAAAATTTATAAACCAAATTATGATTGTTTGAACCGTCATGATATCACATTCATGACAGTTTTAAACCGTCATAATAAATAATAAAAACAAAAATCAAAAGGATATTCACGACGGTATTTAACAGTCGTTATTTTCAGTTTAAGGTCAGCTCCAACCCGTCATGAACTTGAAACGGTTGGTATGACGGTCTTTGTAAACTTTGCAAAACAGCTTGGGGACACACATTTTTTGCGAATGTACAACAACTGTCATAGATAGCAAGATCGAGCGGTTTTTACTGTTGTAACCTGCCAAAATAACCATCGCAAGCATTAAAAAAATAGGGTTAAAATATGTTACCCCCATGACTTTTTTTATATGTGACTCATGTAAATGAAAATTATTTCCCAAGTATTAATTTAACAAAGCAAAATAATCCAAAATTTTGCAATCATAATGACTCAAGCACAAGATAATTCCCTTAACAACACAATGCTCCACCACTAGGTCATGCTCATCATTCTGATATCTTTTCTCACGAAGTTTATATATTATATTATTTTAACCAATTTCCACCAACACAAAATGAAGATATAAATATACTTGTATCCATTAACTAATTATACTTGTTTTCATTAACTAATTAAACATGTCTTAAATAAATATTTTAAAAAATTGCCTCATAAATGTACGTCAGTTTACAACACAAGCAAAAAGGAATAAAACACAAATGCACGCAATAGTAAAAATACTCAAATCCATATATTTATAATACTACCATTATTATAGCCAAGAATCTGACTTCTGCCACTACTGCCACAACAATGACCCATGTTGGAGTAGATGTATGAGAGTTCCAGTTGGGGTTGTTGGTCAAGAGAAAAGCATCCTGGTATGGTAAAAAAGCTAAATGATCTATTGATAATAAAGTAAAACACATTTTCCGTATTTATAATAAGTTCTTTGAAGCTTGAATGAAATAAAATATAATGGAATAAGAAAGAAGATAAAAGCAGAATAAAGATTAGTTACCTTGAGGTGGAGGTGGGAGAGAAGTGAGAGCTGAAACAATCAAAAGCATCGCCATTATTGTGTAAAAATGATTTGCTACCATGGCTGGAAACTAAGAAAAATAAAAACATTTGATTAACACGGCTAAATGAGTTATAGAAATGAAGAAAATAAAGTGATGATGGTCAAGAAACTATAGTTGTATGTCTTCAATTTATTGTAATGCAATTGTATTAGTGATAAAAATATATTAGTTCTTTATCTCATTATTGTGCAACTATGTTTTGTTGTAATGTCCCTAAGGAAGATAGTTATGTATTAGTGATAAAAATATATTAGTTCTTTATCTCGACTATGTGCGTACAAGTATATATATATATTATAATATATATATATATATATATATATATATATATATATATATATATATATATATATATATATATATATATATATATATATTATATATATATATATATATATATATATATATAGCTATATATATTATATATATATATATATAGTATATATATATATATATATATATATATAAAGAGAGAGAGAGGAATAAACTAAACAAGCAAGAACACACGTGTGTGCGCACATATTAAAAGTATTTTAGATTAAATGCATTTTTGGTCCCTCTAATTTGAAATATTTTAATTTTTAGTCCCCCATTTTTAAAATAAACTTCTTCGTCTTTGAAATTTACTTTCCTTGAGATTTAAAGTGTTAATATGATTTAAACTGTTGTTATATGTAAAAATTAAATAATTAGTAGTGCTTTAAACCATTACCAAATATATTATATTAAAATTTATAAACCAAATTATGATTGTTTGAACCGTCATGATATCACATTCATGACAGTTTTAAACCGTCATAATAAATAATAAAAACAAAAATCAAAAGGATATTCACGACGGTATTTAACAGTCGTTATTTTCAGTTTAGGTCAGCTCCAACCCCGTCATGAACTTGGAAACGGTTGGGTATGACGGTCTTTGTAAACTTTGCAAAACAGCTTGGGGACACACATTTTTGCGAATGTACAACAACTGTCATAGATAGCAAGATCGAGCGGTTTTTACTGTTGTAACCTGCCAAAATAACCATCGCAAGCATTAAAAAAAATAGGGTTAAAATATGTTACCCCCATGACTTTTTTTATATGTGACTCATGTAAATGAAAATTATTTCCCAAGTATTAATTTAACAAAGCAAAATAATCCAAAATTTTGCAATCATAATGACTCAAGCACAAGATAATTCCCTTAACAACACAATGCTCCACCACTAGGTCATGCTCATCATTCTGATATCTTTTCTCACGAAGTTTATATATTATATTATTTTAACCAATTTCCACCAACACAAAATGAAGATATAAATATACTTGTATCCATTAACGAATTATACTTGTTTTCATTAACTAATTAAAGGTGTCTTAATAAATATTTTGTAAAAACTGCCTCATAAATGTAAGTCAGTTTACAACACAAGCAAAAAGGAATAAAACACAAATGCACGCAATAGTAAAAATACTCAAATCCATATATTTATAATACTACCATTATTATAGCCAAGAATCTGACTTCTGCCACTCACTGCCACAACAATGAACCATGTTGGAGTAGATGTATGAGAGTTCCAGTTGGGGTTGTTGGTCAAGAGAAAAGCATCCTGGTATGGTACAAAAGCTAAATGATCTATTGATAATAAAGTAAAACACATTTTCAGTATTTATAATAAGTTATTTGAAGCTTGAATGAAATAAAATATAATGGAATAAGAAATAAGATAAAAGAAGAATAAAGATTAGTTACCTTGAGGTGGAGGTGGGAGAGAAGTGAGAGCTGAAATAATCAAAAGCATCGCCATTATGGTGTAAAAATGATTTGCTACCATGGCTGGAAACTAAGAAAAATAAAAACATTTGATTAACACGGCTAAATGAGTTATAGAAATGAAGCAAATAAAGTGATGATGGTCAAGAAACTATTGTTGTATGTCTTCAATTTTTTGTAATGCAATTGTATTAGTGATAAAAATATATTAGTTCTTTCTCTCATTATTAGTTCTTTATCTCGACTATGTGCGTACATATATATATATATATATATATATATATATTATATATATATATATATATATATATATATATATATACTATATAGAGAGAGAGAGAGAGAGAGAGAGAGAATAGACTAAACAAGCAAGAACACACGTGTTTGCGCACATATTAAAAGTATTTTAGATTAAATGCATTTTTGGTCCCTCTAATTTGAAATATTTTAATTTTTAGTCCCCCATTTTTAAAATGAACTTCTTCGTCTTTGAAATTTACTTTCCTTGAGATTTAAAGTGTTAATGTGATTTAAACTGTTGTTATATGTAAAAATTAAATAATTAGTAGTGCTTTAAACCATTACCAAATATATTAGATTTAAAATTTATAAACATAATTATGATTGTTTGAATCATCATGATATCACATTCATGACAGTTTTAAACCGTCACAATAAATAATAAAAACAAAAATCAAAAGGATATTCACGACGGTATTTAACAGTCGTTATTTTCAATTTAGGTCAGCTCCAACCCGTCATGAACTTGAAACGGTTGGTATGACGGTCTTTGCAAACTTTGCAAAACAGCTTGGGGACACACATTTTTGCGAATGTAAAACAACTGTCATAGATAGCAAGATCGAGCGGTTTTTACTGTTGTAACCTGCCAAAATAACCATCGCAAGCATTAAAAAAATAGGGTTAAAATATGTTACCCCATGACTTTTTTTATATGTGACTCATGTAAATGGAAATTGTTTCCCAAGTATTAATTTAAACAAAGCAAAATAATCCAAAATTTTGCAATCATAATGACTCAAGCACAAGATAATTCCCTTAACAACACAATGCTCCACCACTAGGTCATGCTCATCATTCTGATATCTTTTCTCACGAAGTTTATATATTATATTATTTTAACCAATTTCTACCAACACAAAATGAAGATATAAATATACTTGTATCCATTAACTAATTATACCTGTTTTAATTTACTAATTAAATGTGTCTTAATAAATATTTTTAAAAATTGCCTCATAAATGTACGTCAGTTTACAACACAAGCAAAAAGGAATAAAACACAAATGCACGCAATAGTAAAAATACTCAAATCCATATATTTATAATACTACAATTATTATAGCCAAGAATCTGACTTCTGCCACTACTGCCACAACAATGACCCATGTTGGAGTAGATGTATGAGAGTTCCAGTTGGGGTTGTTGGTCAAGAGAAAAGCATCCTGGTATGGTACAGAAGCTAAATGATCTATTGATAATAAAGTAAAACAGATTTTCAGTATTTATAATAAGTTCTTTGAAGCTTGAATGAAATAAAATATAATGGAATAAGAAAGAAGATAAAAGAAGAATAAAGATTAGTTACCTTGAGGTGGAGGTGGGAGAGAAGTGAGAGATGAAACAATCAAAAGCATAGCCATTATTGTGTAAAAATGATTGCTACCATGGCTGGAAATTAAGAAAAATAAAAACATTTGATTAACACGGCTAAATGAGTTATAGAAATGAAGCAAATAAAGTGATGATGGTCAAGAAACTATTGTTGTATGTCTTCATTTTTTTGTAATGCAATTGTATTAGTGATAAAAATATATTAGTTCATTATCTCATTATTGTGCAACTATGTTTGTTGTAATGTCCCTAACGAAGATAGTTATGTATTAGTGATAAAAATATATTAGTTCTATATCTCGACTATGTGCGTACAAGTGTTATATATATATATATATATATATATATATATATATATATATAATATATATAATATATATATATATATATATATAGTATATATATATATATATATATATATATATATATATATATATTATATAGAGAGAGAGAGAGAGAGAGAGAGAGAGAGAATAAACTAATCAAGCAAGAACACACGTGTGTGCGCACATATTAAAAGTATTTTAGATTAAATGCATTTTTGGTCCCTCTAATTTGAAATATTTTAATTTTTAGTCCCCATTTTTAAAATGAAATTCTTCGTCTTTGAAATTTACTTTCCTTGAGATTTAAAGTGTTAATATGATTTAAACTGTTGTTATATGTAAAAATTAAATAATTAGTAGTGCTTTAAACCATTACCAAATATATTAGATTTAAAATTTATAAACCTATTTATGATTGTTTGAATCGTCATGATATCACATTCATGACAGTTTTAAACCGTCACAATAAATAATAAAACAAAAATCAAAAGGATATTCACGACGGTATTTAAAAGTCGTTATTTTCAGTTTAGGTCAGCTCCAACCCGTCATGAACTTGAAACGGTTGGTATGGCGGTCTTTGCAAACTTTGCAAAACAGCTCGGGGACACACATTTTTGCGAATGTACAGCAACTGTCATAGATAGCAAGATAGAGTGGTTTTTACTGTTGTAACCTGCCAAAATAACCATCGCAAGCATTAAAAAAATAGGGTTAAAATATGTTACCCCATGACTTTTTTTTATATTTGACTCATGTAAATGAAAATTATTTCCCAAGTATTAATTTAACAAAGCAAAATAATCCAAAATTTTGCAATCATAATGATTCAAGCACAAGATAATTCCCTTAACAACACAATGCTCCACCACTAGGTCATGCTCATCATTCTGATATCTTTTCTCACGAAGTTTATATATTATATTATTTTAACCAATTTCCACCAACACAAAATGAAGATATAAATATACTTGTATCCATTAACTAATTATACTTGTTTTCATTAACTAATTAAATGTGTCTTAATAATATTTTTAAAAACTGCCTCATAAATGTACGTCAGTTTACAACACAAGCAAAAAGGAATAAAACAAAAATGCACGCAATAGTAAAAATACTCAAATCCATATATTTATAATACTACAATTATTATAGCCAAGAATCTGACTTCTGCCACTACCTGCCACAACAATGACCCATGTTGGAGTAGATATATGAGAGTTCCAGTTGGGGTTGTTGGTCAAGAGAAAAGCATCCTGGTATGGTACAGAAGCTAAATGATCTATTGATAATAAAGTAAAACAGATTTTCAGTATTTATAATAAGTTCTTTGAAGCTTGAATGAAATAAAATATAATGGAATAAGAAAGAAGATAAAAGAAGAATAAAGATTAGTTACCCTTGAGGTGGAGGTGGGAGAGAAGTGAGAGATGAAACAATCAAAAGCATAGCCATTATTGTGTAAAAATGATTTGCTACCATGGCTGGAAATTAAGAAAATAAAAACATTTGATTAACACGGCTAAATGAGTTATAGAAATGAAGCAAATAAAGTGATGATGGTCAAGAAACTATTGTTGTATGTCTTCATTTTTTTGTAATGCAATTGTATTAGTGATAAAAATATATTAGTTCATTATCTCATTATTGTGCAACTATGTTTGTTGTAATGTCCCTAACGAAGATAGTTATGTATTAGTGATAAAAATATATTAGTTCTATATCTCGACTATGTGCGTACAAGTGTTATATATATATATATATATATATATATATATATATATATATATATTATATATATATATATATATATATAATACTATATATATATATATATATATATATATTATATATATATATATATATATATATATATATATATATATATATAGAGAGAGAGAGAGAGAGAGAATAAACTAATCAAGCAAGAACACACGTGTGTGCGCACATATTAAAAGTATTTTAGATTAAATGCATTTTTGGTCCCTCTAATTTGAAATATTTTAATTTTTAGTCCCCATTTTTAAAATGAAATTCTTCGTCTTTGAAATTTACTTTCCTTGAGATTTAAAGTGTTAATATGATTTAAACTGTTGTTATATGTAAAAATTAAATAATTAGTAGTGCTTTAAACCATTACCAAATATATTAGATTTAAAATTTATAAACCTATTTATGATTGTTTGAATCGTCATGATATCACATTCATGACAGTTTTAAACCGTCACAATAAATAATAAAAACACAAAAATCAAAAGGATATTCACGACGGTATTTAAAAGTCGTTATTTTCAGTTTAGGTCAGCTCCAACCCGTCATGAACTTGAAACGGTTGGTATGGCGGTCTTTGCAAACTTTGCAAAACAGCTCGGGGACACACATTTTTGCGAATGTACAGCAACTGTCATAGATAGCAAGATAGAGTGGTTTTTACTGTTGTAACCTGCCAAAATAACCATCGCAAGCATTAAAAAAATAGGGTTAAAATATGTTACCCCCATGACTTTTTTTTATATTTGACTCATGTAAATGAAAATTATTTCCCAAGTATTAATTTAACAAAGCAAAATAATCCAAAATTTTGCAATCATAATGATTCAAGCACAAGATAATTCCCTTAACAACACAATGCTCCACCACTAGGTCATGCTCATCATTCTGATATCTTTTCTCACGAAGTTTATATATTATATTATTTTAACCAATTTCCACCAACACAAAATGAAGATATAAATATACTTGTATCCATTAACTAATTATACTTGTTTTCATTAACTAATTAAATGTGTCTTAATAAATATTTTTAAAAACTGCCTCATAAATGTACGTCAGTTTACAACACAAGCAAAAAGGAATAAAACAAAAATGCACGCAATAGTAAAAATACTCAAATCCATATATTTATAATACTACAATTATTATAGCCAAGAATCTGACTTCTGCACACTACTGCCACAACAATGACCCATGTTGGAGTAGATATATGAGAGTTCCAGTTGGGGTTGTTGGTCAAGAGAAAAGCATCCTGGTATGGTACAGAAGCTAAATGATCTATTGATAATAAAGTAAAACAGATTTTCAGTATTTATAATAAGGTTCTTTGAAGCTTGAATGAAATAAATATAATGGAATAAGAAAGAAGATAAAAGAAGAATAAAGATTAGTTACCTTGAGGTGGAGGTGGGAGAGAAGTGAGAGATGAAACAATCAAAAGCATAGCCATTATTGTGTAAAAATGATTTGCTACCATGGCTGGAAATTAAGAAAAATAAAAACATTTGATTAACACGGCTAAATGAGTTATAGAAATGAAGCAAATAAAGTGATGATGGTCAAGAAACTATTGTTGTATGTCTTCATTTTTTTGTAATGCAATTGTATTAGTGATAAAAATATATTAGTTCATTATCTCATTATTGTGCAACTATGTTTGTTGTAATGTCCCTAACGAAGATAGTTATGTATTAGTGATAAAAATATATTAGTTCTATATCTCGACTATGTGCGTACAAGTGTTATATATATATATATATATATATATATATATATATATATATATATATCTATATTATATATATATATATATATATATATATATATACTATATATATATATATATATATATATATATATATATATATATATACTATAGAGAGAGAGAGAGAGAGAGAGAGAGAGAGAGAGAATAAACTAATCAAGCAAGAACACACGTGTGTGCGCACATATTAAAAGTATTTTAGATTAAATGCATTTTTGGTCCCTCTAATTTGAAATATTTTAATTTTTAGTCCCCATTTTTAAAATGAAATTCTTCGTCTTTGAAATTTACTTTCCTTGAGATTTAAAGTGTTAATATGATTTAAACTGTTGTTATATGTAAAAATTAAATAATTAGTAGTGCTTTAAACCATTACCAAATATATTAGATTTAAAATTTATAAACCTATTTATGATTGTTTGAATCGTCATGATATCACATTCATGACAGTTTTAAACCGTCACAATAAATAATAAAAACAAAAATCAAAAGGATATTCACGACGGTATTTAAAAGTCGTTATTTTCAGTTTAGGTCAGCTCCAACCCGTCATGAACTTGAAACGGTTGGTATGGCGGTCTTTGCAAACTTTGCAAAACAGCTCGGGGACACACATTTTTGCGAATGTACAGCAACTGTCATAGATAGCAAGATAGAGTGGTTTTTACTGTTGTAACCTGCCAAAATAACCATCGCAAGCATTAAAAAAATAGGGTTAAAATATGTTACCCCATGACTTTTTTTTATATTTGACTCATGTAAATGAAAATTATTTCCCAAGTATTAATTTAACAAAGCAAAATAATCCAAAATTTTGCAATCATAATGATTCAAGCACAAGATAATTCCCTTAACAACACAATGCTCCACCACTAGGTCATGCTCATCATTCTGATATCTTTTCTCACGAAGTTTATATATTATATTATTTTAACCAATTTTCCACCAACACAAAATGAAGATATAAATATACTTGTATCCATTAACTAATTATACTTGTTTTCATTAACTAATTAAATGTGTCTTAATAAATATTTTTAAAAACTGCCTCATAAATGTACGTCAGTTTACAACACAAGCAAAAAGGAATAAAACAAAAATGCACGCAATAGTAAAAATACTCAAATCCATATATTTATAATACTACAATTATTATAGCCAAGAATCTGACTTCTGCCACTACCCCTACTGCCACACAAACAATGACCCATGTTGGAGTAGATATATGAGAGTTCCAGTTGGGGTTGTTGGTCAAGAGAAAAGCATCCTGGTATGGTACAAAAGCTAAATGATCTATTGATAATAAAGTAAAACAGATTTTTAGTATTTATAATAAGTTCTTTGAAGCTTGAATGAAATAAAATATAATGGAATAAGAAAGAAGATAAAAGAAGAATAAAGATTAGTTACCTTGAGGTGGAGGTGGGAGAGAAGTGAGAGATGAAACAATCAAAAGCATAGCCATTATTGTGTAAAAATGATTTGCTACCAATGGCTGGAAATTAAGAAAAATAAAAACATTTGATTAACACGGCTAAATGAGTTATAGAAATGAAGCAAATAAAGTGATGATGGTTAAGAAACTATTGTTGTATGTCTTCATTTTTTTGTAATGCAATTGTATTAGTGATAAAAATATATTAGTTCATTATCTCATTATTGTGCAACTATGTTTGTTGTAATGTCCCTAACGAAGATAGTTATGTATTAGTGATAAAAATATATTAGTTCTTTATCTCGACTATGTGCGTACAAGTGTTATATATATATATATATATATATATATATATATATATATATATATATATATATATATATATATATATAGAGAGAGAGAGAGAGAGAGAGAGAGAGAATAAACTAATCAAGCAAGAACACACGTGTGTGCGCACATATTAAAAGTATTTT
>CATIWC010002697.1:0-91567 GCA_948472305.1 Vicia faba | reverse complement strand
TTAACTTAGTTTCTTAGTGAAGAAGTAACCTAAAATTTGTTATGGAGAAGAAGGAAAATACTGAAATTGTTTACATCTATTATACCATAATACAATATGAATATGGTGGATAAATATACTATCGAGACTCATTAGATAATTTGAATTATTTCAAATGTATATGGAATATGTGTCATTAAGTAATAGTCTTTTAACTTAGTTTCTTAGTGAAGAAGTAACCTAAAATTTGGTGATGGAGAAGAAGGAAAATACTGAAACTGTTTACATCTATTATACCATAATACAATATGAATATGGTGAATAAATATACTATCGAGACTCATTAGATAATTTGAATTATTTCAACTGTATATGGAATATGTGTAATTAAGTAATAGTCTTTTAACTTAGTTTCTTAGGGATGAAGTAACCTAAGATTTGGTGATGGAGAATAAGAAAATACTGAAACTGTTTATATCTATTATACCATAATACAATATGAATATGGTGAATAAATATACTATCGAGAATCATTAGATAATTTGAATTATTTCAAATGTATATGGAATATGTGTCATTAAGTAATAGTCTTTTAACTTAGTTTCTTAGTGATGAAGTAACCTAAGATTTGGTGATGGAGATTTAGAAAATACTGAAACTGTTTACATGTATTATACCATAATACAATATGAATATGGTGTATACATATACTATCGAGACTCATTATATAATTTGAATTTTTTCAAATGTATATGGAATAAGTGTCATTAAGTAATAGTCTTTTAACTTAGTTTCTTAGTGATGAAGTAACCTAAGATTTGGTGATGGAAAACTAGAAAATACTGAAACTGTTTACATGTATTATACCATAATACAATATGAATATGGTGAATAAATATACTATCGAGACTCATTAGATAATTTGAATTATTTCAAATGCATATGGAATATGTGTCATTAAGTAATAGTCTTTTAACTTAGTTTCTTAGTGAAGAAGTAACCTAAAATTTGGTGATGGAGAAGAAGGAAAATATTGAAATTGTTTACATCTATTATACCATAATACAATATGAATATGGTGGATAAATATACTATCGAGACTCATTAGATAATTTGAATTATTTAAAATGTATATGGAATATGTGTCATTAAGTAATAGTCTTTTAACTTAGTTTCTTAGTTATGAAGTAACCTAAGATTTGGTGATGGAGAATTAGAAAATACTGAAACTGTTTACATCTATTATACCATAATAAAATATGAATATGGTGAATAAATATACTATCGAGACTCATTAGATAATTTTAATTATTTCAAATGTATATGGAATATGTGTCATTAAGTAATAGTCTTTTAACTTAGTTTCTTAGTGAAGAAGTAACCTAAAATTTGGTGATGGAGAAGAAGGAAAATACTGAAATTGTTTACATCTATTATACCATAATACAATATGAATATGGTGGATAAATATACTATCGAGACTCATTAGATAATTTGAATTATTTCAAATGTATATATAACATGTGTCATTAAGTAATAGTCTTTTAACTTAGTTTCTTGGTGAAGAAGTAACCTAAAATTTGGTGATGGAAAAGAAGGAAAATATTGAAATTGTTTACATCTATTATACCAAAATACAATATGAATATGGTGAATAAATATACTATCGAGACTCATTAGATAATTTGAATTATTTCAAATGTATATGGAATATGTGTCATTAAGTAATAGTCTTTTAACTTTGTTTCTTAGTGATGAAGTAACCTAAGATTTGGTGATGGAGAATTAGAAAATACTAAAACTATTTACATCTATTATACCATAATACAATATGAATATGGTGGGTAAATATACTATCGAGACTCATTAGATAATTTGAATTATTTCAAATATATATGGAATATGTGTCATTAAGTAATAGTCTTTTAACTTAGTTTCTTAGTGAAGAAGTAACCTAAAATTTGGTGATGGAGAAGAAGGAAAATACTGAAATTGTTTACATCTATTATACCATAATACAATATGAATATGGTGGATAAATATACTATCGAAACTCATTAGATAATTTGAATTATTTCAAATGTATATATAACATGTGTCATTAAGTAATAGTCTTTTAACTTAGTTTCTTGGTGAAGAAGTAACCTAAAATTTGGTGATGGAAAAGAAGGAAAATATTGAAATTGTTTACATCTATTATACCAAAATACAATATGAATATGGTGAATAAATATACTATCGAGACTCATTAGATAATTTGAATTATTTCAAATGTATATGGAATATGTGTCATTAAGTAATAGTCTTTTAACTTTGTTTCTTAGTGATGAAGTAACCTAAGATTTGGTGATGGAGAATTAGAAAATACTAAAACTATTTACATCTATTATACCATAATACAATATGAATATGGTGGGTAAATATACTATCGAGACTCATTAGATAATTTGAATTATTTCAAATATATATGGAATATGTGTCATTAAGTAATAGTCTTTTAACTTAGTTTCTTAGTGATGAAGTAACCTAAGATTTGGTGATGGAGAATTAGAAAATACTGAAACTGTTTACATGTATTATACCATAATACAATATGAATATGGTGAATAAATATACTATCGATACTCATTATATAATTTGAATTATTTCAAATGTATATGGAATATGTGTCATTAAGTAATAGTCTTTTAACTTAGTTTCTTAGTTATGAAGTAACCTAAGATTTGGTGATGGAGAATTAGAAAATACTGAAACTGTTTACATCTATTATACCATAATAAAATATGAATATGGTGAATAAATATACTATCGAGACTCATTAGATAATTTTAATTATTTCAAATGTATATGGAATATGTGTCATTAAGTAATAGTCTTTTAACTTAGTTTCTTAGTTATGAAGTAACCTAAGATTTGGTGATGGAGAAGAAGGAAAATACTGAAACTGTTTATATCTATTATACCATAATACAATATGAATATGGTGAATAAATATACTAACGAGAATCATTAGATAATTTGAATTTTTTCAAATGTATATGGAATATGTGTCATTAAGTAATAGTCTTTTAACTTAGTTTCTTAGTGATGAAGTAACCTAAGATTTGGTGATGGAGAATTAGAAAATACTGAAACTGTTTACATGTATTATACCATAATACAATATGAATATGGTGAATAAATATCATATCGAGAATCATTAGATAATTTGAATTATTTCAAATGTATATGGAATATGTGTCATTAAGTAATAGTCTTTTAACTTAGTTTCTTAGTGATGAAGTAACCTAAGATTTGGTGATGGAGAATTAGAAAATACTGAAACTATTTACATGTATTATACCATAATACAATATGAATATGGTGTATAAATATACTATCGAGACTCATTATATAATTTGAATTATTTCAAATGTATATGGAATATGTGTCATTAAGTAATAGTCTTTTAACTTAGTTTCTTAGTGATGAAGTAACCTAAAATTTGGTGATGGAGAATTAGAAAATACTGAAACTGTTTACATCTATTATACCAAAATACAATATGAATATGGTGATTAAATATACTATCGAGACTCATTAGATAATTTGAATTATTTCAAATGTATATATAACATGTGTCATTAAGTAATAGTATTTTAACTTAGTTTCTTAGAGATGAAGTAACCTAAAATTTGGTGATGGAAAAGAAGGAAAATACTTAAATTGTTTACATCTATTATACCAAAATACAATATGAATATGGTGAATAAATATACTATTGAGACTCATTAGATAATTTGAATTATTTCAAATGTATATGGAATATGTGTCATTAAATAATAGTCTTTTAACTTAGTTTCTTAGTGATGAAGTAACCTAAGATTTGGTGATGGAGAATTAGAAAATACTAAAACTGTTTACATCTATTATACCATAATACAATATGAATATGGTGGATAAATATACTATCGAGACTCATTAGATAATTTGAATTATTTCAAATGTATATGGAATATGTGTCATTAAGTAATAGTCTTTTAACATAGTTTCTTAGTGAAGAAGTAACCTAATATTTGGTGATGGAGAATTAGAAATTACTGAAACTGTTTACATGTATTATACCATAATACAATATGAATATGGTGAATAAATATACTATCGAGACTCGTTATATAATTTGAATTATTTCAAATGTATATGGAATATATGTCATTAAGTAATAGTCTTTTAACTTAGTTTCTTAATGATGAAGTAACCTAAGATTTGGTGATGGAGAATTAGAAAATACTGAAACTGTTTACATCTATTATACCATAATACAATATGAATATGGTGGATAAATATACTATCGAGACTCATTAGATAATTTGAATTATTTCAAATGTATATGGAATATGTGTCATTAAGTAATAGTCTTTTAACTTAGTTTCTTAGTGAAGAAGTAACCTAAAATTTGGTGATGGAGATGAAGGAAAATACTGAAATTGTTTACATCTATTATACCCTAATACAATATGAATATGGTGGATAAATATACTATCGAGACTCATTAGATAATTTGAATTATTTCAAATGTATATGGAATATGTGTCATTAAGTAATAGTCTTTTAACTTAGTTTCTTAGTGAAGAAGTAACCTAAAATTTGGTGATGGAGAAGAAGGAAAATACTTAAACTGTTTACATCTATTATACCATAATACAATATGAATATGGTGAATAAATATACTATCGAGACTCATTAGATAATTTGAATTATTTCAACTGTATATGGAATATGTGTCATTAAGTAATAGTCTTTTAACTTAGTTTCTTAGGGATGAAGTAACCTAAGATTTGGTGATGGAGAATTAGAAAATACTGAAACTGTTTATATCTATTATACCATAATACAATATGAATATGGTGAATAAATATACTATCGAGAATCATTAGATAATTTGAATTATTTCAAATGTATATGGAATATGTGTCATTAAGTAATAGTCTTTTAACTTAGTTTCTTAGTGATGAAGTAACCTAAGATTTGGTGATGGAGAATTAGAAAATACTGAAACTCTTTACATGTATTATACCATAATACAATATGAATATGGTGTATAAATATACTATCGAGACTCATTATATAATTTGAATTATTTCAAATGTATATGGAATATGTGTCATTAAGTAATAGTCTTTTAACTTAGTTTCTTAGTGATGAAGTAACCTAAAATTTGGTGATGGAGAATTAGAAAATACTGAAACTGTTTACATCTATTATACCAAAATACAATATGAATATGGTGATTAAATATACTATCGAGACTCATTAGATAATTTGAATTATTTAAAATGTATATGGAATATGTGTCATTAAGTAATAGTCTTTTAACTTAGTTTCTTAGTTATGAAGTAACCTAAGATTTGGTGATGGAGAATTAGAAAATACTGAAACTGTTTACATCTATTATACCATAATAAAATATGAATATGGTGAATAAATATACTATCGAGACTCATTAGATAATTTTAATTATTTCAAATGTATATGGAATATGTGTCATTAAGTAATAGTCTTTTAACTTAGTTTCTTAGTGAAGAAGTAACCTAAAATTTGGTGATGGAGAAGAAGGAAAATACTGAAATTGTTTACATCTATTATACCATAATACAATATGAATATGGTGGATAAATATACTATCGAGACTCATTAGATAATTTGAATTATTTCAAATGTATATATAACATGTGTCATTAAGTAATAGTCTTTTAACTTAGTTTCTTGGTGAAGAAGTAACCTAAAATTTGGTGATGGAAAAGAAGGAAAATATTGAAATTGTTTACATCTATTATACCAAAATACAATATGAATATGGTGAATAAATATACTATCGAGACTCATTAGATAATTTGAATTATTTCAAATGTATATGGAATATGTGTCATTAAGTAATAGTCTTTTAACTTTGTTTCTTAGTGATGAAGTAACCTAAGATTTGGTGATGGAGAATTAGAAAATACTAAAACTATTTACATCTATTATACCATAATACAATATGAATATGGTGGGTAAATATACTATCGAGACTCATTAGATAATTTGAATTATTTCAAATATATATGGAATATGTGTCATTAAGTAATAGTCTTTTAACTTAGTTTCTTAGTGAAGAAGTAACCTAAAATTTGGTGATGGAGAAGAAGGAAAATACTGAAATTGTTTACATCTATTATACCATAATACAATATGAATATGGTGGATAAATATACTATCGAAACTCATTAGATAATTTGAATTATTTCAAATGTATATATAACATGTGTCATTAAGTAATAGTCTTTTAACTTAGTTTCTTGGTGAAGAAGTAACCTAAAATTTGGTGATGGAAAAGAAGGAAAATATTGAAATTGTTTACATCTATTATACCAAAATACAATATGAATATGGTGAATAAATATACTATCGAGACTCATTAGATAATTTGAATTATTTCAAATGTATATGGAATATGTGTCATTAAGTAATAGTCTTTTAACTTTGTTTCTTAGTGATGAAGTAACCTAAGATTTGGTGATGGAGAATTAGAAAATACTAAAACTATTTACATCTATTATACCATAATACAATATGAATATGGTGGGTAAATATACTATCGAGACTCATTAGATAATTTGAATTATTTCAAATATATATGGAATATGTGTCATTAAGTAATAGTCTTTTAACTTAGTTTCTTAGTGATGAAGTAACCTAAGATTTGGTGATGGAGAATTAGAAAATACTGAAACTGTTTACATGTATTATACCATAATACAATATGAATATGGTGAATAAATATACTATCGATACTCATTATATAATTTGAATTATTTCAAATGTATATGGAATATGTGTCATTAAGTAATAGTCTTTTAACTTAGTTTCTTAGTTATGAAGTAACCTAAGATTTGGTGATGGAGAATTAGAAAATACTGAAACTGTTTACATCTATTATACCATAATAAAATATGAATATGGTGAATAAATATACTATCGAGACTCATTAGATAATTTTAATTATTTCAAATGTATATGGAATATGTGTCATTAAGTAATAGTCTTTTAACTTAGTTTCTTAGTTATGAAGTAACCTAAGATTTGGTGATGGAGAAGAAGGAAAATACTGAAACTGTTTATATCTATTATACCATAATACAATATGAATATGGTGAATAAATATACTAACGAGAATCATTAGATAATTTGAATTTTTTCAAATGTATATGGAATATGTGTCATTAAGTAATAGTCTTTTAACTTAGTTTCTTAGTGATGAAGTAACCTAAGATTTGGTGATGGAGAATTAGAAAATACTGAAACTGTTTACATGTATTATACCATAATACAATATGAATATGGTGAATAAATATCATATCGAGAATCATTAGATAATTTGAATTATTTCAAATGTATATGGAATATGTGTCATTAAGTAATAGTCTTTTAACTTAGTTTCTTAGTGATGAAGTAACCTAAGATTTGGTGATGGAGAATTAGAAAATACTGAAACTATTTACATGTATTATACCATAATACAATATGAATATGGTGTATAAATATACTATCGAGACTCATTATATAATTTGAATTATTTCAAATGTATATGGAATATGTGTCATTAAGTAATAGTCTTTTAACTTAGTTTCTTAGTGATGAAGTAACCTAAAATTTGGTGATGGAGAATTAGAAAATACTGAAACTGTTTACATCTATTATACCAAAATACAATATGAATATGGTGATTAAATATACTATCGAGACTCATTAGATAATTTGAATTATTTCAAATGTATATATAACATGTGTCATTAAGTAATAGTATTTTAACTTAGTTTCTTAGAGATGAAGTAACCTAAAATTTGGTGATGGAAAAGAAGGAAAATACTTAAATTGTTTACATCTATTATACCAAAATACAATATGAATATGGTGAATAAATATACTATTGAGACTCATTAGATAATTTGAATTATTTCAAATGTATATGGAATATGTGTCATTAAATAATAGTCTTTTAACTTAGTTTCTTAGTGATGAAGTAACCTAAGATTTGGTGATGGAGAATTAGAAAATACTAAAACTGTTTACATCTATTATACCATAATACAATATGAATATGGTGGATAAATATACTATCGAGACTCATTAGATAATTTGAATTATTTCAAATGTATATGGAATATGTGTCATTAAGTAATAGTCTTTTAACATAGTTTCTTAGTGAAGAAGTAACCTAATATTTGGTGATGGAGAATTAGAAATTACTGAAACTGTTTACATGTATTATACCATAATACAATATGAATATGGTGAATAAATATACTATCGAGACTCGTTATATAATTTGAATTATTTCAAATGTATATGGAATATATGTCATTAAGTAATAGTCTTTTAACTTAGTTTCTTAATGATGAAGTAACCTAAGATTTGGTGATGGAGAATTAGAAAATACTGAAACTGTTTACATCTATTATACCATAATACAATATGAATATGGTGGATAAATATACTATCGAGACTCATTAGATAATTTGAATTATTTCAAATGTATATGGAATATGTGTCATTAAGTAATAGTCTTTTAACTTAGTTTCTTAGTGAAGAAGTAACCTAAAATTTGGTGATGGAGATGAAGGAAAATACTGAAATTGTTTACATCTATTATACCCTAATACAATATGAATATGGTGGATAAATATACTATCGAGACTCATTAGATAATTTGAATTATTTCAAATGTATATGGAATATGTGTCATTAAGTAATAGTCTTTTAACTTAGTTTCTTAGTGAAGAAGTAACCTAAAATTTGGTGATGGAGAAGAAGGAAAATACTTAAACTGTTTACATCTATTATACCATAATACAATATGAATATGGTGAATAAATATACTATCGAGACTCATTAGATAATTTGAATTATTTCAACTGTATATGGAATATGTGTCATTAAGTAATAGTCTTTTAACTTAGTTTCTTAGGGATGAAGTAACCTAAGATTTGGTGATGGAGAATTAGAAAATACTGAAACTGTTTATATCTATTATACCATAATACAATATGAATATGGTGAATAAATATACTATCGAGAATCATTAGATAATTTGAATTATTTCAAATGTATATGGAATATGTGTCATTAAGTAATAGTCTTTTAACTTAGTTTCTTAGTGATGAAGTAACCTAAGATTTGGTGATGGAGAATTAGAAAATACTGAAACTCTTTACATGTATTATACCATAATACAATATGAATATGGTGATTAAATATACTATCGAGACTCATTAGATAATTTGAATTATTTCAAATGTATATATAACATGTGTCATTAAGTAATAGTATTTTAACTTAGTTTCTTAGAGATGAAGTAACCTAAAATTTGGTGATGGAAAAGAAGGAAAATACTTAAATTGTTTACATCTATTATACCAAAATACAATATGAATATGGTGAATAAATATACTATTGAGACTCATTAGATAATTTGAATTATTTCAAATGTATATGGAATATGTGTCATTAAATAATAGTCTTTTAACTTAGTTTCTTAGTGATGAAGTAACCTAAGATTTGGTGATGGAGAATTAGAAAATACTAAAACTGTTTACATCTATTATACCATAATACAATATGAATATGGTGGATAAATATACTATCGAGACTCATTAGATAATTTGAATTATTTCAAATGTATATGGAATATGTGTCATTAAGTAATAGTCTTTTAACTTAGTTTCTTAGTGAAGAAGTAACCTAAAATTTGGTGATGGAGAAGAAGGAAAATACTGAAACTGTTTACATCTATTATACCATAATACAATATGAATATGGTGAATAAATATACTATTGAGACTCATTAGATAATTTGAATTATTTCAAATGTATATGGAATATGTGTCATTAAGTAATAGTCTTTTAACTTAGTTTCTTAGTGATGAAGTAACCTAAGATTTGGTGATGGAGAATTAGAAAATACTGAAACTATTTATATCTATTATACCATAATACAATATGAATATGGTGAATAAATATACTATCGAGAATCATTAGATAATTTGAATTATTTCAAATGTATATGGAATATGTGTCATTAAGTAATAGTCTTTTAACTTAGTTTCTTAGAGATGAAGTAACCTAAGATTTGGTGATGGAGAATTAGAAAATACTGAAACTGTTTACATGTATTATACCATAATACAATATGAATATGGTGTATAAATATACTATCGAGACTCATTATATAATTTGAATTATTTCAAATGTATATGGAATATGTGTCATTAAGTAATAGTCTTTTAACTTAGTTTCTTAGTGAAGAAGTAACCTAAAATTTGGTGATGGAGAAGAAGGAAAATACTGAAACTGTTTACATCTATTATACCATAATACAATATGAATATGGTGAATAAATATACTATTGAGACTCATTAGATAATTTGAATTATTTCAAATGTATATGGAATATGTGTCATTAAATAATAGTCTTTTAACTTAGTTTCTTAGTGATGAAGTAACCTAAGATTTGGTGATGGAGAATTAGAAAATACTAAAACTGTTTACATCTATTATACCATAATACAATATGAATATGGTGGATAAATATACTATCGAGACTCATTAGATAATTTGAATTATTTCAAATGTATATGGAATATGTGTCATTAAGTAATAGTCTTTTAACTTAGTTTCTTAGTGAAGAAGTAACCTAAAATTTGGTGATGGAGAAGAAGGAAAATACTGAAACTGTTTACATCTATTATACCATAATACAATATGAATATGGTGAATAAATATACTATTGAGACTCATTAGATAATTTGAATTATTTCAAATGTATATGGAATATGTGTCATTAAGTAATAGTCTTTTAACTTAGTTTCTTAGTGATGAAGTAACCTAAGATTTGGTGATGGAGAATTAGAAAATACTGAAACTATTTATATCTATTATACCATAATACAATATGAATATGGTGAATAAATATACTATCGAGAATCATTAGATAATTTGAATTATTTCAAATGTATATGGAATATGTGTCATTAAGTAATAGTCTTTTAACTTAGTTTCTTAGAGATGAAGTAACCTAAGATTTGGTGATGGAGAATTAGAAAATACTGAAACTGTTTACATGTATTATACCATAATACAATATGAATATGGTGTATAAATATACTATCGAGACTCATTATATAATTTGAATTATTTCAAATGTATATGGAATATGTGTCATTAAGTAATAGTCTTTTAACTTAGTTTCTTAGTGAAGAAGTAACCTAAAATTTGGTGATGGAGAAGAAGGAAAATACTGAAACTGTTTACATCTATTATACCATAATACAATATGAATATGGTGAATAAATATACTATTGAGACTCATTAGATAATTTGAATTATTTCAAATGTATATGGAATATGTGTCATTAAGTAATAGTCTTTTAACTTAGTTTCTTAGTGATGAAGTAACCTAAGATTTGGTGATGGAGAATTAGAAAATACTGAAACTATTTATATCTATTATACCATAATACAATATGAATATGGTGAATAAATATACTATCGAGAATCATTAGATAATTTGAATTATTTCAAATGTATATGGAATATGTGTCATTAAGTAATAGTCTTTTAACTTAGTTTCTTAGAGATGAAGTAACCTAAGATTTGGTGATGGAGAATTAGAAAATACTGAAACTGTTTACATGTATTATACCATAATACAATATGAATATGGTGTATAAATATACTATCGAGACTCATTAGATAATTTGAATTATTTCAAATGTATATGGAATATGTGTCATTAAGTAATAGTCTTTTAACTTAGTTTCTTAGTGATGAAGTAACCTAAGATTTGGTGATGGAGAATTAGAAAATACTAAAACTATTTACATCTATTATACCATAATACAATATGAATATGGTGGGTAAATATACTATTGAGACGCATTAGATACTTTGAATTATTTCAAATATATATGGAATATGTGTCATTAAGTAATAGTCTTTTAACTTAGTTTCTTAGTGATGAAGTAACTTAAGATTTGGTGATGGAGAATTAGAAAATACTGAAACTGTTTACATGTATTATACCATAATACAATATGAATATGGGGAATAAATATACTATCGAGACTCATTATATAATTTGAATTATTTCAAATGTATATGGAATATGTGTCATTAAGTAATAGTCTTTTAACTTAGTTTCTTAGTTATGAAGTAACCTAAGATTTGGTGATGGAGAATTAGAAAATACTGAAACTGTTTACATCTATTATACCATAATAAAATATGAATATGGTGAATAAATATACTATCGAGACTCATTAGATAATTTTAATTATTTCAAATGTATATGGAATATGTGTCATTAGGTAATAGTCTTTTAACTTAGTTTCTTTGTGAAGAAGTAACCTAAAATTTGGTGATGGAGAAGAAGGAAAATACTGAAATTGTTTACATCTATTATACCATAATACAATATGAATATGGTGGATAAATATACTATCGAGACTCATTAGATAATTTGAATTATTTCAAATGTATATGAAATATGTGTCATTAAGTAATAGTCTTTTAACTTAGTTTCTTGGTGAAGAAGTAACCTAAAATTTGGTGATGGAAAAGAAGGAAAATACTAAAATTGTTTACATCTATTATACCAAAATACAATATGAATATGGTGAATAAATATACTATCGAGACTCATTAGATAATTTGAATTATTTCAAATGTATATGGAATATGTGTCATTAAGTAATAATCTTTTAACTTAGTTTCTTAGTGATGAAGTAACCTAAGATTTGGTGATGGAGAATTAGAAAATACTGAAACTATTTACATGTATTATAACATAATACAATATGAATATGGTGAATAAATATACTATCGAGACTCATTATATAATTTGAATTATTTCAAATGTATATGGAATATTTGTCATTAAGTAATAGTCTTTTAACTTAGTTTCTTAATGATGAAGTAACCTAAGATTTGGTGATGGAGAATTAGAAAATACTGAAACTGATTACATCTTTTATACCATAATACAATATGAATATGGTGGATAAATATACTATCGAGACTCATTAGATAATTTGAATTATTTCAAATGTATATGGAATATGTGTCATTAGGTAATAGTCTTTTAACTTAGTTTCTTAGTGATGAAGTAACCTATGATTTGGTGATGGAGAATTAGAAAATATTGTAATTGTTTACATCTATTATACCAAAATACAATATGAATATGGTGGGTAAATATACTATCGAGACTCATTAGATAATTTGAATTATTTAAAATGTATATGGAATATGTGTCATTAAGTAATAGTCTTTTAACTTAGTTTCTTAGTGAAGAAGTAACCTAAAATTTGGTGATGGAGAAGAAAGAAAATACTGAAACTGTTTACATCTATTATACCATAATACAATATGAATATGGTGAATAAATATACTATCGAGACTCATTAGATAATTTGAATTATTTGAAATGTATATGGAATATGTGTCATTAAGTAATAGTCTTTTAACTTAGTTTCTTAGTGATGAAGTAACCTAAGATTTGGTGATGGAGAATTAGAAAATACTGAAACTGTTTACATCTATTATACCATAATACAATATGAATATGGTGGATAAATATACTATCGAGACTCATTAGATAATTTGAATTATTTCAAATGTATATGGAATATGTGTCATTAAGTAATAGTCTTTTAACTTAGTTTCTTAGTGATGAAGTAACCTAAGATTTGGTGATGGAGAATTAGAAAATACTGAAACTGTTTACATGTATTATACCATAATACAATATGAATATGGTGAATAAATATACTATCGAGACTCATTATATAATTTGAATTATTTCAAATGTATATGGAATATGTGTCATTAAGTAATAGTCTTTTAACTTAGTTTCTTAATGATGAAGTAACCTAAGATTTGGTGATGGAGAATTAGAAAATACTGAAACTGTTTACATCTTTTATACCATAATACAATATGAATATGGTGGATAATATACTATCGAGACTCATTAGATAATTTGAATTATTTAAAATGTATATGGAATATGTGTCATTAAGTAATAGTCTTTTAACTTAGTTTCTTAGTGAAGAAGTAACCTAAAATTTGGTGATGGAGAAGAAGGAAAATACTGAAACTGTTTACATCTATTATACCATAATACAATATGAATATGGTGAATAAATATACTATCGAGACTCATTAGATAATTTGAATTATTTGAAATGTATATGGAATATGTGTCATTAAGTAATAGTCTTTTAACTTAGTTTCTTAGTGATGAAGTAACCTAAGATTTGGTGATGGAGAATTAGAAAATACTGAAACTGTTTACATCTATTATACCATAATACAATATGAATATGGTGGGTAAATATACTATCGAGACTCATTAGATAATTTGAATTATTTCAAATGTATATGGAATATGTGTCATTAAGTAATAGTCTTTTAACTTAGTTTCTTAGTGATGAAGTAACCTAAGATTTGGTGATGGAGAATTCGAAAATACTGAAACTGTTTACATGTATTATACCAAAATACAATATGAATATGGTGAATAAATATAATATCGAGAATCATTATATAATTTGAATTATTTCAAATGTATATGGAATATGTGTCATTAAGTAATAGTCTTTTAACTTAGTTTCTTAATGATGAAGTAACCTAAGATTTGGTGATGGAGAATTAGAAAATACTGAAACTGTTTACATCTTTTATACCATAATACAATATGAATATGGTGGATAAATATACTATCGAGACTCATTAGATAATTTGAATTATTTCAAATGTATATGGAATATGTGTCATTAGGTAATAGTCTTTTAACTTAGTTTCTTAGTGATGAAGTAACCTATGATTTGGTGATGGAGAATTAGAAAATACTGTAACTATTTACATCTATTATACCAAAATACAATATGAATATGGTGGGTAAATATACTATCGAGACTCATTAGATAATTTGAATTATTTAAAATGTATATGGAATATGTGTCATTAAGTAATAGTCTTTTAACTTAGTTTCTTAGTTATGAAGTAACCTAAGATTTGGTGATGGAGAATTAGAAAATACTGAAACTGTTTACATCTATTATACCATAATAAAATATGAATATGGTGAATAAATGTATATGGAATATGTGTCATTAAGTAATAGTCTTTTAACTTAGTTTCTTGGTGAAGAAGTAACCTAAAATTTGGTGATGGGGAAGAAGGAAAATACTGAAATTGTTTACATCTATTATACCATAATACAATATGAATATGGTGGATAAATATACTATCGAGACTCATTAGATAATTTGAATTATTTCAAATGTATATGGAATATGTGTCATTAAGTAATAGTCTTTTAACTTAGTTTCTTAGTGAAGAAGTAACCTAAAATTTGGTGATGGGGAAGAAGGAAAATACTGAAATTGTTTACATCTATTATACCAAAATACAATATGAATATGGTGAATAAATATACTATCGAGACTCATTAGATAATTTGAATTATTTCAAATGTATATGGAATATGTGTCATTAAGTAATAGTCTTTTAACTTAGTTTCTTAGTGATGAAGTAACCTAAGATTTGGTGATGGAAAACAAGAAAATACTGAAACTGTTTACATGTATTATACCATAATACAATATGAATATGGTGAATAAATATAATATCGAGATTCATTAGATAATTTCAATTATTTCAAATGTATATGGAATATGTGTCATTAAGTAATAGTCTTTTAACTTAGTTTCTTAGTGACGAACTAACCTAAGATTTGGTGATGGAGAATTAGAAAATACTGAAACTGTTTACATGTATTATACCATAATACAATATGAATATGGTGAATAAATATACTATCGAGATTCATTAGATAATTTCAATTATTTCAAATGTATATGGAATATGTGTCATTAAGTAATAGTCTTTTAACTTAGTTTATTAGTGATGAAGTAACCTAAGATTTGGTGATGGAGAATTAGAAAATACTGAAACTGTTTATATCTATTATATCATAATACAATATGAATATGGTGAATAAATATACTATCGAGACTCATTAGATAATTTGAATTATTTCAAATGTATATGGAATATGTGTCATTAAGTAATAGTCTTTTAAGTTAGTTTCTTAGTGATGAAGTAACCTAAGATTTGGTGATGGAGAATTAGAAAATACTAAAACTATTTACATCTATTATACCATAATACAATATGAATATGGCGGGTAAATATACTATCGAGACTCATTAGATAATTTGAATTATTTCAAATGTATATGGAATATGTGTCATTAAGTAATAGTCTTTTAACTTAGTTTCTTAGTGATGAAGTAACCTAAGATTTGGTGATGGAGAATTAGAATATACTGAAACTGTTTACATGTATTATACCATAATACAATATGAATATGGTGAATAAATATACTATCGAGACTCATTATATAATTTGAATTATTTCAAATGTATATGGAATATGTGTCACTAAGTAATAGTCTTTTAACTTAGTTTCTTAGTTATGAAGTAACCTAAGATTTGGTGATGGAGAATTAGAAAATACTGAAACTGTTTACATCTATTATACCATAATAAAATATGAATATGGTGAATAAATATAATATCGAGACTCATTAGATAATTTGAATTATTTCAAATGTATATGGAATATGTGTCATTAAGTAATAGTCTTTTAACTTAGTTTCTTAGTGAAGAAGTAACCTAAAATTTGGTGATGGAGAAGAAGGAAAATACTGAAATTGTTTACATCTATTATACCATAATACAATATGAATATGGTGGATAAATATACTATCGAGACTCATTAGATAATTTGAATTATTTCAAATGTATATGGAATATGTGTCATTAAGTAATAGTCTTTTAACTTAGTTTCTTGGTGAAGAAGTAACCTAAAATTTGGTGATGGAAAAGAAGGAAAATACTGAAATTGTTTACATCTATTATACCAAAATACAATATGAATATGGTGAATAAATATACTATCGAGACTCATTAGATAATTTGAATTATTTCAAATGTATATGGAATATGTGTCATTAAGTAATAGTCTTTTAACTTAGTTTCTTAGTGATGAAGTAACCTAAGATTTGGTGATGGAGAATTAGAAAATACTGAAACTATTTACATCTATTATATCATAATACAATATGAATATGGTGGGTAAATATACTATCGAGACTCATTAGATAATTTGAATTATTTCAAATGTATATGGAATATGTGTCATTATGTAACAGTCTTTTAACTTAGTTTCTTAGTGATGAAGTAACCTAAGATTTGGTGATGGAGAATTAGAAAATACTGAAACTGTTTACATGTATTATACCAAAATACAATATGAATATGGTGAATAAATATACTATCGAGACTCATTATATAATTTGAATTATTTCAAATGTATATGGAATATGAGTTATTAAGTAATAGTCTTTTAACTTAGTTTCTTAGTGATGAACTAACCTAAGATTTGGTGATGGAGAATTAGAAAATACTGAAACTGTTTACATCTATTATACCAAAATACAATATGAATATGGTGGATAAATATACTATCTAGACTCATTAGATAATTTGAATTATTTCAAATGAAAATGGAATATGTGTCATTAAGTAATAGTCTTTTAACTTAGTTTCTTAGTGAAGAAGTAACCTAAAATTTGGTGATGGAGAAGAAGGAAAATACTGAAACTGTTTACATCTATTATACCATAATACAATATGAATATGGTGGATAAATATACTATCGAGACTCATTAGATAATTTGAATTATTTCAAATGTATATGGAATATGTGTCATTAAGTAATAGTCTTTTAACTTAGTTTCTTAGTGAAGAAGTAACCTAAAATTTGGTGATGGAGAAGAAGGAAAATACTGAAACTGTTTACGTCTATTATACCATAATACAATATGAATATGGTGAATAAATATACTATTGAGACTCATTAGATAATTTGAATTATTTCAAATGTATATGGAATATGTGTCATTAAGTAATAGTCTTTTAACTTAGTTTCTTAGTGATGAAGTAACCTAAGATTCGGTGATGGAGAATTAGAAAATACTGAAACTGTTTACATGTATTATACCATAATACAATATGAATATGGTGAATAAATATACTATCGAGACTCATTATATAATTTGAATTATTTCAAATATATATGGAATATGTGTCATTAAGTAATAGTCTTTTAACTTAGTTTCTTAGTTATGAAGTAACCTAAGATTTGGTGATGGAGAATTAGAAAATACTGAAACTGTTTATATCTATTATACCATAATAAAATATGAATATGGTGAATAAATATACTATCGAGACTCATTAGATAATTTGAATTATTTCAAATGTATATGGAATATGTGTCATTAAGTAATAGTCTTTTAACTTAGTTTCTTAGTGATGAAGTAACCTAAGATTTGGTGATGGAGAATTAGAAAATACTGAAACTATTTACATCTATTGTATCATAATACAATATGAATATGGTGGGTAAATATACTATCGAGACTCATTAGATAATTTGAATTATTTCAAATGTAAATGGAATATGTGTCATTATGTAACAGTCTTTTAACTTAGTTTCTTAGTGAAGAAGTAACCTAAAATTTGGTGATGGAGAAGAAGGAAAATACTGAAATTGTTTACATCTATTATACCATAATACAATATGAATATGGTGGATAAATATACTATAGAGACTCATTAGATAATTTGAATTATTTCAAATGTATATGGAATATGTGTCATTAAGTAATAGTCTTTTAACTTAGTTTCTTGGTGAAGAAGTAACCTAAAATTTGGTGATGGAAAAGAAGGAAAATACTGAAATTGTTTACATCTATTATACCAAAATACAATATGAATATGGTGAATAAATATACTATCGAGACTCATTAGATAATTTGAATTATTTCAAATGTATATGGAATATGTGTCATTAAGTAATAGTCTTTTAACTTAGTTTCTTAGTGATGAAGTAACCTAAGATTTGGTGATGGAGAATTAGAAACTACTGAAACTATTTACATCTATTATATCATAATACAATATGAATATGGTGGGTAAATATACTATAGAGACTCATTAGATAATTTGAATTATTTCAAATGTATATGGAATATGTGTCATTATGTAACAGTCTTTTAACTTAGTTTCTTAGTGATGAAGTAACCTAAGATTTGGTGATGGAGAATTAGAAAATACTGAAACTGTTTACATGTATTATACCAAAATACAATATGAATATGGTGAATAAATATACTATCGAGACTCATTATATAATTTGAATTATTTCAAATGTATATGGAATATGAGTTATTAAGTAATAGTCTTTTAACTTAGTTTCTTAGTGATGAACTAACCTAAGATTTGGTGATGGAGAATTAGAAAATACTGAAACTGTTTACATCTATTATACCAAAATACAATATGAATATGGTGGATAAATATACTATCTAGACTCATTAGATAATTTGAATTATTTCAAATGTAAATGGAATATGTGTCATTAAGTAATAGTCTTTTAACTTAGTTTCTTAGTGAAGAAGTAACCTAAAATTTGGTGATGGAGAAGAAGGAAAATACTGAAACTGTTTACATCTATTATACCATAATACAATATGAATATGGTGGATAAATATACTATCGAGACTCATTAGATAATTTGAATTATTTCAAATGTATATGGAATATGTGTCATTAAGTAATAGTCTTGTAACTTAGTTTCTTAGTGAAGAAGTAACCTAAAATTTGGTGATGGAGAAGAAGGAAAATACTGAAACTGTTTACATCTATTATACCATAATACAATATGAATATGGTGAATAAATATACTATTGAGACTCATTAGATAATTTGAATTATTTCAAATGTATAAGGAATATGTGTCATTAAGTAATAGTCTTTTAACTTAGTTTCTTAGTGATGAAGTAACCTAAGATTTGGTGATGGAGAATTAGAAAATACTGAAACTATTTATATCTATTATACCATAATACAATATGAATATGGTGAATAAATATACTATCGAGAATCATTAGATAATTTGAATTATTTCAAATGTATATGGAATATGTGTCATTAAGTAATAGTCTTTTAACTTAGTTTCTTAGAGATGAAGTAACCTAAGATTTGGTGATGGAGAATTAGAAAATACTGAAACTGTTTACATGTATTATACCATAATACAATATGAATATGGTGTATAAATATACTATCGAGACTCATTATATAATTTGAATTATTTCAAATGTATATGGAATATGTGTCATTAAGTAATAGTCTTTTAACTTAGTTTCTTAGTGATGAAGTAACCTAAGATTTGGTGATGAAGAATTAGAAAATACTGAAACTGTTTATATCTATTATACCATAATTCAACATGAATATGGTGAATAAATATACTATCGAGAATCATTAGATAATTTGAATTATTTCAAATGTATATGGAATATGTGTCATTAAGTAATAGTCTTTTAACTTAGTTTCTTAGTGATGAAGTAACCTAAGATTTGGTGATGGAGAATTAGAAAATACTGAAACTGTTTACATGTATTATACCATAATACAATATGAATATGGTGAATAAATATACTATCGAGACTCATTATATAATTTGAATGATTTCAAATCTATATGGAATATGTGTCATTAAGTAATAGTCTTTTAACTTAGTTTCTTAGTTATGAAGTAACCTAAGATTTGGTGATGGAGAATTAGAAAATACTGAAACTGTTTATATCTATTATACCATAATAAAATATGAATATGGTGAATAAATATACTATCGAGACTCATTAGATAATTTGAATTATTTCAAATGTATATGGAATATGTGTCATTAAGTAATAGTCTTTTAACTTAGTTTCTTAGTGATGAAGTAACCTAAGATTTGGTGATGGAGAATTAGAAAATACTGAAACTATTTACATCTATTATATCATAATACAATATGAATATGGTGGGTAAATATACTATCGAGACTCATTAGATAATTTGAATTATTTCAAATGTATATGGAATATGTGTCATTATGTAACAGTCTTTTAACTTAGTTTCTTAGTGATGAAGTAACCTAAGATTTGGTGATGGAGAATTAGAAAATACTGAAACTGTTTACATCTATTATACCAAAATACAATATAAATATGGTGGATAAATATACTATCTAGACTCATTAGATAATTTGAATTATTTCAAATGTAAATGGAATATGTGTCTTTAAGTAATAGTCTTTTAACTTAGTTTCTTAGTGAAGAAGTAACCTAAAATTTGGTGATGGAGAAGAAGGAAAATACTGAAACTGTTTACATCTATTATTGCATAATACAATATGAATATGGTGGATAAATATACTATCGAGACTCATTAGATAATTTGAATTATTTCAAATGTATATGGAATATGTGTCATTAAGTAATAGTCTTTTAACTTAGTTTCTTAGTGAAGAAGTAACCTAAAATTTGGTGATGGAGAAGAAGGAAAATACTGAAACTGTTTACATCTATTATACCATAATACAATATGAATATGGTGAATAAATATACTATTGAGACTCATTAGATAATTTGAATTATTTCAAATGTATATGGAATATGTGTCATTAAGTAATAGTCTTTTAACTTAGTTTCTTAGTGAAGAAGTAACCTAAAATTTGGTGATGGAGAAGAAGGAAAATACTGAAATTGTTTACATCTATTATACCATAATACAATATGAATATGGTGGATAAATATACTATCGAGACTCATTAGATAATTTGAATTATTTCAAATGTATATGGAATATGTGTCATTAAGTAATAGTCTTTTAACTTAGTTTCTTGGTGAAGAAGTAACCTAAAATTTGGTGATGGAAAAGAAGGAAAATACTGAAATTGTTTACATCTATTATACCAAAATACAATATGAATATGGTGAATAAATATACTATCGAGACTCATTAGATAATTTGAATTATTTCAAATGTATATGGAATATGTGTCATTAAGTAATAGTCTTTTAACTTAGTTTCTTAGTGATGAAGTAACCTAAGATTTGGTGATGGAGAATTAGAAAATACTGAAACTATTTACATCTATTATATCATAATACAATATGAATATGGTGGGTAAATATACTATCGAGACTCATTAGATAATTTGAATTATTTCAAATGTATATGGAATATGTGTCATTATGTAACAGTCTTTTAACTTAGTTTCTTAGTGATGAAGTAACCTAAGATTTGGTGATGGAGAATTAGAAAATACTGAAACTGTTTACATGTATTATACCAAAATACAATATGAATATGGTGAATAAATATACTATCGAGACTCATTATATAATTTGAATTATTTCAAATGTATATGGAATATGAGTTATTAAGTAATAGTCTTTTAACTTAGTTTCTTAGTGATGAACTAACCTAAGATTTGGTGATGGAGAATTAGAAAATACTGAAACTGTTTACATCTATTATACCAAAATACAATATGAATATGGTGGATAAATATACTATCTAGACTCATTAGATAATTTGAATTATTTCAAATGAAAATGGAATATGTGTCATTAAGTAATAGTCTTTTAACTTAGTTTCTTAGTGAAGAAGTAACCTAAAATTTGGTGATGGAGAAGAAGGAAAATACTGAAACTGTTTACATCTATTATACCATAATACAATATGAATATGGTGGATAAATATACTATCGAGACTCATTAGATAATTTGAATTATTTCAAATGTATATGGAATATGTGTCATTAAGTAATAGTCTTTTAACTTAGTTTCTTAGTGAAGAAGTAATCTAAAATTTGGTGATGGAGAAGAAGGAAAATACTGAAACTGTTTACATCTATTATACCATAATACAATATGAATATGGTGAATAAATATACTATTGAGACTCATTAGATAATTTGAATTATTTCAAATGTATATGGAATATGTGTCATTAAGTAATAGTCTTTTAACTTAGTTTCTTAGTGATGAAGTAACCTAAGATTCGGTGATGGAGAATTAGAAAATACTGAAACTGTTTACATGTATTATACCATAATACAATATGAATATGGTGAATAAATATACTATCGAGACTCATTATATAATTTGAATTATTTCAAATATATATGGAATATGTGTCATTAAGTAATAGTCTTTTAACTTAGTTTCTTAGTTATGAAGTAACCTAAGATTTGGTGATGGAGAATTAGAAAATACTGAAACTGTTTATATCTATTATACCATAATAAAATATGAATATGGTGAATAAATATACTATCGAGACTCATTAGATAATTTGAATTATTTCAAATGTATATGGAATATGTGTCATTAAGTAATAGTCTTTTAACTTAGTTTCTTAGTGATGAAGTAACCTAAGATTTGGTGATGGAGAATTAGAAAATACTGAAACTATTTACATCTATTGTATCATAATACAATATGAATATGGTGGGTAAATATACTATCGAGACTCATTAGATAATTTGAATTATTTCAAATGTAAATGGAATATGTGTCATTATGTAACAGTCTTTTAACTTAGTTTCTTAGTGAAGAAGTAACCTAAAATTTGGTGATGGAGAAGAAGGAAAATACTGAAATTGTTTACATCTATTATACCATAATACAATATGAATATGGTGGATAAATATACTATAGAGACTCATTAGATAATTTGAATTATTTCAAATGTATATGGAATATGTGTCATTAAGTAATAGTCTTTTAACTTAGTTTCTTGGTGAAGAAGTAACCTAAAATTTGGTGATGGAAAAGAAGGAAAATACTGAAATTGTTTACATCTATTATACCAAAATACAATATGAATATGGTGAATAAATATACTATCGAGACTCATTAGATAATTTGAATTATTTAAAATGTATATGGAATATGTGTCATTAAGTAATAGTCTTTTAACTTAGTTTCTTAGTGATGAAGTAACCTAAGATTTGGTGATGGAGAATTAGAAACTACTGAAACTATTTACATCTATTATATCATAATACAATATGAATATGGTGGGTAAATATACTATAGAGACTCATTAGATAATTTGAATTATTTCAAATGTATATGGAATATGTGTCATTATGTAACAGTCTTTTAACTTAGTTTCTTAGTGATGAAGTAACCTAAGATTTGGTGATGGAGAATTAGAAAATACTGAAATTGTTTACATGTATTATACCAAAATACAATATGAATATGGTGAATAAATATACTATCGAGACTCATTATATAATTTGAATTATTTCAAATGTATATGGAATATGAGTTATTAAGTAATAGTCTTTTAACTTAGTTTCTTAGTGATGAACTAACCTAAGATTTGGTGATGGAGAATTAGAAAATACTGAAACTGTTTACATCTATTATACCAAAATACAATATGAATATGGTGGATAAATATACTATCTAGACTCATTAGATAATTTGAATTATTTCAAATGTAAATGGAATAAGTGTCATTAAGTAATAGTCTTTTAACTTAGTTTCTTAGTGAAGAAGTAACCTAAAATTTGGTGATGGAGAAGAAGGAAAATACTGAAACTGTTTACATCTATTATACCATAATACAATATGAATATGGTGGATAAATATACTATCGAGACTCATTAGATAATTTGAATTATTTCAAATGTATATGGAATATGTGTCATTAAGTAATAGTCTTTTAACTTAGTTTCTTAGTGAAGAAGTAACCTAAAATTTGGTGATGGAGAAGAAGGAAAATACTGAAACTGTTTACATCTATTATACCATAATACAATATGAATATGGTGAATAAATATACTATTGAGACTCATTAGATAATTTGAATTATTTCAAATGTATATGGAATATGTGTCATTAAGTAATAGTCTTTTAACTTAGTTTCTTAGTGATGAAGTAACCTAAGATTTGGTGATGGAGAATTAGAAAATACTGAAACTATTTATATCTATTATACCATAATACAATATGAATATGGTGAATAAATATACTATCGAGAATCATTAGATAATTTGAATTATTTCAAATGTATATGGAATATGTGTCATTAAGTAATAGTCTTTTAACTTAGTTTCTTAGAGATGAAGTAACCTAAGATTTGGTGATGGAGAATTAGAAAATACTGAAACTGTTTACATGTATTATACCATAATACAATATGAATATGGTGTATAAATATACTATCGAGACTCATTATATAATTTGAATTATTTCAAATGTATATGGAATATGTGTCATTAAGTAATAGTCTTTTAACTTAGTTTCTTAGTGATGAAGTAACCTAAGATTTGGTGATGAAGAATTAGAAAATACTGAAACTGTTTATATCTATTATACCATAATTCAATATGAATATGGTGAATAAATATACTATCGAGAATCATTAGATAATTTGAATTATTTCAAATGTATATGGAATATGTGTCATTAAGTAATAGTCTTTTAACTTAGTTTCTTAGTGATGAAGTAACCTAAGATTTGGTGATGGAGAATTAGAAAATACTGAAACTGTTTACATGTATTATACCATAATACAATATGAATATGGTGAATAAATATACTATCGAGACTCATTATATAATTTGAATGATTTCAAATCTATATGGAATATGTGTCATTAAGTAATAGTCTTTTAACTTAGTTTCTTAGTTATGAAGTAACCTAAGATTTGGTGATGGAGAATTAGAAAATACTGAAACTGTTTATATCTATTATACCATAATAAAATATGAATATGGTGAATAAATATACTATCGAGACTCATTAGATAATTTGAATTATTTCAAATGTATATGGAATATGTGTCATTAAGTAATAGTCTTTTAACTTAGTTTCTTAGTGATGAAGTAACCTAAGATTTGGTGATGGAGAATTAGAAAATACTGAAACTATTTACATCTATTATATCATAATACAATATGAATATGGTGGGTAAATATACTATCGAGACTCATTAGATAATTTGAATTATTTCAAATGTATATGGAATATGTGTCATTATGTAACAGTCTTTTAACTTAGTTTCTTAGTGATGAAGTAACCTAAGATTTGGTGATGGAGAATTAGAAAATACTGAAACTGTTTACATCTATTATACCAAAATACAATATAAATATGGTGGATAAATATACTATCTAGACTCATTAGATAATTTGAATTATTTCAAATGTAAATGGAATATGTGTCTTTAAGTAATAGTCTTTTAACTTAGTTTCTTAGTGAAGAAGTAACCTAAAATTTGGTGATGGAGAAGAAGGAAAATACTGAAACTGTTTACATCTATTATAGCATAATACAATAGTAATATGGTGGATAAATATACTATCGAGACTCATTAGATAATTTGAATTATTTCAAATGTATATGGAATATGTGTCATTAAGTAATAGTCTTTTAACTTAGTTTCTTAGTGAAGAAGTAACCTAAAATTTGGTGATGGAGAAGAAGGAAAATACTGAAACTGTTTACATCTATTATACCATAATACAATATGAATATGGGGAATAAATATACTATTGAGACTCATTAGATAATTTGAATTATTTCAAATGTATATGGAATATGTGTCATTAAGTAATAGTCTTTTAACTTAGTTTCTTAGTGATGAAGTAACCTAAGATTTGGTGATGGAGAATTAGAAAATACTGAAACTATTTATATCTATTATACCATAATACAATATGAATATGGTGAATAAATATACTATCGAGAATCATTAGATAATTTGAATTATTTCAAATGTATATGGAATATGTGTCATTAAGTAATAGTCTTTTAACTTAGTTTCTTAGAGATGAAGTAACCTAAGATTTGGTGATGGAGAATTAGAAAATACTGAAACTGTTTACATGTATTATACCATAATACAATATGAATATGGTGTATAAATATACTATCGAGACTCATTATATAATTTGAATTATTTCAAATGTATATGGAATATGTGTCATTAAGTAATAGTCTTTTAACTTAGTTTCTTAGTGATGAAGTAACCTAAGATTTGGTGATGAAGAATTAGAAAATACTGAAACTGTTTATATCTATTATACCATAATTCAATATGAATATGGTGAATAAATATACTATCGAGAATCATTAGATAATTTGAATTATTTCAAATGTATATGGAATATGTGTCATTAAGTAATAGTCTTTTAACTTAGTTTCTTAGTGATGAAGTAACCTAAGATTTGGTGATGGAGAATTAGAAAATACTGAAACTGTTTACATGTATTATACCATAATACAATATGAATATGGTGAATAAATATACTATCGAGACTCATTATATAATTTGAATGATTTCAAATCTATATGGAATATGTGTCATTAAGTAATAGTCTTTTAACTTAGTTTCTTAGTTATGAAGTAACCTAAGATTTGGTGATGGAGAATTAGAAAATACTGAAATTGTTTATATCTATTATACCATAATAAAATATGAATATGGTGAATAAATATACTATCGAGACTCATTAGATAATTTGAATTATTTCATATGTATATGGAATATGTGTCATTAAGTAATAGTCTTTTAACTTAGTTTCTTAGTGATGAAGTAACCTAAGATTTGGTGATGGAGAATTAGAAAATACTGAAACTATTTACATCTATTATATCATAATACAATATGAATATGGTGGGTAAATATACTATCGAGACTCATTAGATAATTTGAATTATTTCAAATGTATATGGAATATGTGTCATTATGTAACAGTCTTTTAACTTAGTTTCTTAGTGATGAAGTAACCTAAGATTTGGTGATGGAGAATTAGAAAATACTGAAACTGTTTACATCTATTATACCAAAATACAATATAAATATGGTGGATAAATATACTATCTAGACTCATTAGATAATTTGAATTATTTCAAATGTAAATGGAATATGTGTCTTTAAGTAATAGTCTTTTAACTTAGTTTCTTAGTGAAGAAGTAACCTAAAATTTGGTGATGGAGAAGAAGGAAAATACTGAAACTGTTTACATCTATTATAGCATAATACAATATGAATATGGTGGATAAATATACTATCGAGACTCATTAGATAATTTGAATTATTTCAAATGTATATGGAATATGTGTCATTAAGTAATAGTCTTTTAACTTAGTTTCTTAGTGAAGAAGTAACCTAAAATTTGGTGATGGAGAAGAAGGAAAATACTGAAACTGTTTACATCTATTATACCATAATACAATATGAATATGGTGAATAAATATACTATTGAGACTCATTAGATAATTTGAATTATTTCAAATGTATATGGAATATGTGTCATTAAGTAATAGTCTTTTAACTTAGTTTCTTAGTGATGAAGTAACCTAAGATTTGGTGATGGAGAATTAGAAAATACTGAAACTATTTATATCTATTATACCATAATACAATATGAATATGGTGAATAAATATACTATCGAGAATCATTAGATAATTTGAATTATTTCACATGTATATGGAATATGTGTCATTAAGTAATAGTCTTTTAACTTAGTTTCTTAGAGATGAAGTAACCTAAGATTTGGTGATGGAGAATTAGAAAATACTGAAACTGTTTACATGTATTATACCATAATACAATATGAATATGGTGTATAAATATACTATCGAGACTCATTATATAATTTGAATTATTTCAAATGTATATGGAATATGTGTCATTAAGTAATAGTCTTTTAACTTAGTTTCTTAGTGATGAAGTAACCTAAGATTTGGTGATGAAGAATTAGAAAATACTAAAACTGTTTATATCTATTATACCATAATTCAATATGAATATGGTGAATAAATATACTATCGAGAATCATTAGATAATTTGAATTATTTCAAATGTATATGGAATATGTGTCATTAAGTAATAGTCTTTTAACTTAGTTTCTTAGTGATGAAGTAACCTAAGATTTGGTGATGGAGAATTAGAAAATACTGAAACTGTTTACATGTATTATACCATAATACAATATGAATATGGTGAATAAATATACTATCGAGACTCATTATATAATTTGAATTATTTCAAATCTATATGGAATATGTGTCATTAAGTAATAGTCTTTTAACTTAGTTTCTTAGTTATGAAGTAACCTAAGATTTGGTGATGGAGAATTAGAAAATACTGAAATTGTTTATATCTATTATACCATAATAAAATATGAATATGGTGAATAAATATACTATCGAGACTCATTAGATAATTTGAATTATTTCAAATGTATATGGAATATGTGTCATTAAGTAATAGTCTTTTAACTTAGTTTCTTAGTGATGAAGTAACCTAAGATTTGGTGATGGAGAATTAGAAAATACTGAAACTATTTACATCTATTATATCATAATACAATATGAATATGGTGGGTAAATATACTATCGAGACTCATTAGATAATTTGAATTATTTCAAATGTATATGGAATATGTGTCATTATGTAACAGTCTTTTAACTTAGTTTCTTAGTGATGAAGTAACCTAAGATTTGGTGATGGAGAATTAGAAAATACTGAAACTGTTTACATCTATTATACCAAAATACAATATGAATATGGTGGATAAATATACTATCTAGACTCATTAGATAATTTGAATTATTTCAAATGTAAATGGAATATGTGTCTTTAAGTAATAGTCTTTTAACTTAGTTTCTTAGTGAAGAAGTAACCTAAAATTTGGTGATGGAGAAGAAGGAAAATACTGAAACTGTTTACATCTATTATACCATAATACAATATGAATATGGTGGATAAATATACTATCGAGACTCATTAGATAATTTGAATTATTTCAAATGTATATGGAATATGTGTCATTAAGTAATAGTCTTTTAACTTAGTTTCTTAGTGAAGAAGTAACCTAAAATTTGGTGATGGAGAAGAAGGAAAATACTGAAACTGTTTACATCTATTATACCATAATACAATATGAATATGGTGAATAAATATACTATTGAGACTCATTAGATAATTTGAATTATTTCAAATGTATATGGAATATGTGTCATTAAGTAATAGTCTTTTAACTTAGTTTCTTAGTGATGAAGTAACCTAAGATTTGGTGATGGAGAATTAGAAAATACTGAAACTATTTATATCTATTATACCATAATACAATATGAATATGGTGAATAAATATACTATCGAGAATAATTAGATAATTTGAATTATTTCAAATGTATATGGAATATGTGTCATTAAGTAATAGTCTTTTAACTTAGTTTCTTAGAGATGAAGTAACCTAAGATTTGGTGATGGAGAATTAGAAAATACTGAAACTGTTTACATGTATTATACCATAATACAATATGAATATGGTGTATAAATATACTATTGAGACTCATTATATAATTTGAATTATTTCAAATGTATATGGAATATGTGTCATTAAGTAATAGTCTTTTAACTTAGTTTCTTAGTGATGAAGTAACCTAAGATTTGGTGATGGAGAATTAGAAAATACTGAAACTGTTTATATCTATTATACCATAATTCAATATGAATATGGTGAATAAATATACTATCGAGAATCATTAGATAATTTGAATTATTTCAAATGTATATGGAATATGTGTCATTAAGTAATAGTCTTTTAACTTAGTTTCTTAGTGATGAAGTAACCTAAGATTTGGTGATGGAGAATTAGAAAATACTGAAACTGTTTACATGTATTATACCATAATACAATATGAATATGGTGAATAAATATACTATCGAGACTCATTATATAATTTGAATTATTTCAAATCTATATGGAATATGTGTCATTAAGTAATAGTCTTTTAACTTAGTTTCTTTGTTATGAAGTAACCTAAGATTTGGTGATGGAGAATTAGAAAATACTGAAACTGTTTACATCTATTATACCATAATAAAATATGAATATGGTGAATAAATATACTATCGAGACTCATTAGATAATTTGAATTATTTCAAATGTATATGGAATATGTGTCATTAAGTAATAGTCTTTTAACTTAGTTTCTTAGTGATGAAGTAACCTAAGATTTGGTGATGGAGAATTAGAAAATACTGAAACTATTTACATCTATTATATCATAATACAATATGAATATGGTGGGTAAATATACTATCGAGACTCATTAGATAATTTGAAATATTTCAAATGTATATGGAATATGTGTCATTATGTAACAGTCTTTTAACTTAGTTTCTTAGTGATAAAGTAACCTAAGATTTGGTGATGGAGAATTAGAAAATACTGAAACTGTTTACATGTATTATACCAAAATACAATATGAATATGGTGAATAAATATACTATCGAGACTCATTATATAATTTGAATTATTTCAAATGTATATGGAATATGAGTTATTAAGTAATAGTCTTTTAACTTAGTTTCTTAGTGATGAACTAACCTAAGATTTGGTGATGGAGAATTAGAAAATACTGAAACTGTTTACATCTATTATACCAAAATACAATATGAATATGGTGGATAAATATACTATCTAGACTCATTAGATAATTTGAATTATTTCAAATGTAAATGGAATATGTGTCTTTAAGTAATAGTCTTTTAACTTAGTTTCTTAGTGAAGAAGTAACCTAAAATTTGGTGATGGAGAAGAAGGAAAATACTGAAACTGTTTACATCTATTATACCATAATACAATATGAATATGGTGGATAAATATACTATCGAGACTCATTAGATAATTTGAATTATTTCAAATGTATATGGAATATGTGTCATTAAGTAATAGTCTTTTAACTTAGTTTCTTAGTGAAGAAGTAACCTAAAATTTGGTGATGGAGAAGAAGGAAAATACTGAAACTGTTTACATCTATTATACCATAATACAATATGAATATGGTGAATAAATATACTATTGAGACTCATTAGATAATTTGAATTATTTCAAATGTATATGGAATATGTGTCATTAAGTAATAGTCTTTTAACTTAGTTTCTTAGTGATGAAGTAACCTAAGATTTGGTGATGGAGAATTAGAAAATACTGAAACTATTTATATCTATTATACCATAATACAATATGAATATGGTGAATAAATATACTATCGAGAATCATTAGATAATTTGAATTATTTAAAATGTATATGGAATATGTGTCATTAAGTAATAGTCTTTTAACTTAGTTTCTTAGTGATGAAGTAACCTAAGATTTGGTGATGGAGAATTAGAAAATACTGAAACTGTTTACATGTATTATACCATAATACAATATGAATATGGTGTATAAATATACTATCGAGACTCATTATATAATTTGAATTATTTCAAATGTATATGGAATATGTGTCATTAAGTAATAGTCTTTTAACTTAGTTTCTTAGTGATGAAGTAACCTAAGATTTGGTGATGGAGAATTAGAAAATACTGAAACTGTTTATATCTATTATACCATAATTCAATATGAATATGGTGAATAAATATACTATCGAGAATCATTAGATAATTTGAATTATTTCAAATGTATACGGAATATGTGTCATTAAGTAATAGTCTTTTAACTTAGTTTCTTAGTGATGAAGTAACCTAAGATTTGGTGATGGAGAATTAGAAAATACTGAAACTATTTACATGTATTATACCAGAATACAATATGAATATGGTGAATAAATATACTATCGAGACTCATTATATAATTTGAATTATTTCAAATGTATATGGAATATGTGTCATTAAGTAATAGTCTTTTAACTTAGTTTCTTAGTTATGAAGTAACCTAAGATTTGGTGATGGAGAATTAGAAAATACTGAAACTGTTTACATCTTTTATACCATAATAAAATATGAATATGGTGAATAAATATACTATCGAGACTCATTAGATAATTTGAATTATTTCAAATGTATATGGAATATGTGTCATTAAGTAATAGTCTTTTAACTTAGTTTCTTAGTGATGAAGTAACCTAAGATTTGGTGATGGAGAATTAGAAAATACTGAAACTATTTACATCTATTATATCATAATACAATATGAATATGGTGGGTAAATATACTATCGAGACTCATTAGATAATTTGAATTATTTCAAATGTATATGGAATATGTGTCATTATGTAACAGTCTTTTAACTTAGTTTCTTAGTGATGAAGTAACCTAAGATTTGGTGATGGAGAATTAGAAAATACTGAAACTGTTTACATGTATTATACCATAATACAATATGAATATGGTGAATAAATATACTATCGAGACTCATTATATAATTTGAATTATTTCAAATGTATATGGAATATGAGTTATTAAGTAATTGTCTTTTAACTTAGTTTCTTAGTGATGAACTAACCTAAGATTTGGTGATGGAGAATTAGAAAATACTGAAACTGTTTACATCTATTATACCAAAATACAATATGAATATGGTGGATAAATATACTATCTAGACTCATTAGATAATTTGAATTATTTCAAATGTAAATGGAATATGTGTCATTAAGTAATAGTCTTTTAACTTAGTTTCTTAGTGAAGAAGTAACCTAAAATTTGGTGATGGAGAAGAAGGAAAATACTGAAATTGTTTACATCTATTATACCATAATACAATATGAATATGGTGGATAAATATACTATCGAGACTCATTAGATAATTTGAATTATTTCAAATTAATATGGAATATGTGTCATTAAGTAATAGTCTTTTAACTTAGTTTCTTGGTGAAGAAGTAACCTAAAATTTGGTGATGGAAAAGAAGGAAAATACTGAAATTGTTTACATCTATTATACCAAAATACAATATGAATATGGTGAATAAATATACTATCGAGACTCATTAGATAATTTGAATTATTTCAAATGTATATGGAATATGTGTCATTAAGTAATAGTCTTTTAACTTAGTTTCTTGGTGAAGAAGTAACCTAAAATTTGGTGATGGAAAAGTAGGAAAATACTGAAATTGTTTACATCTATTATACCAAAATACAATATGAATATGGTGAATAAATATACTATCGAGACTCATTAGATAATTTGAATTATTTCAAATTTATATGGAATATGTGTCATTAAGTAATAGTCTTTTAACTTAGTTTCTTAGTGATGAAGTAACCTAAGATTTGGTGAAGGAGAATTAGAAAATACTGAAACTATTTACATCTATTATATCATAATACAATATGAATATGTGTTGGCTGAAGATTTTGATAATGTTATTTAGAATTCAAAAGAGTTAAAAGTTCTGATCGAAATGGAATTAAACGCCATATTTCGAAGTTGCAGAAGTAGTGTTTCGAATAAGTGTATCAAAGCTTGAAGCTTCGAACGGTGATTATGGGAACATATCCAAAGGGGTCTCGAAACAACGGCGAGGCTAGGTTCGGGAAGAGCGTTTGAAACGGAGAAACACCAAAGCATTTAAAATTCAAATAGGAGCGGGACTTTCAAAGTTTGAAAGTTATGTGTTGGAGCATTTGGGGACACGTGGAAAGATGAAAGAAGCATTGTCTTGCATGTTCGAAACGTGGCATGATCCTATAGCGAGACCGTTAGGGTCGAATTAGTATAAATAGAAGTCTTAGTATTAGGATTTTGGTGTGTCATATCTGTTATACAAAATACTCAATAACATTCAAACTACCACATGGCAAGGGAAACGAATGCAAGAGAAATGTATGTATGATAGCACCATGTATTTCTAACTTAATGAAAGCCTTTTTACCATTTCCAGTATTTTCCTCTTTTCTTTTTGTCGAATAACATTTGCAAGTTTCCTTATTCACTGTCTTTTCATTTCAAAGTCTTTTCCTCAAAGTTTTACGTTTTACTGCTTTCTTTATATTTTGAGCACTTTATATTTCAGAGAACTGTTACATTTCCAATACCTTTACTTTCAAGTATTGTTTTTCAAGCGCATACTTTTACTTAAAATCATTTATAGATTTCTTGCATTAAACGCTTTCTTCACATTTTAAACTTCTACATTCCAGAAACCTTTTATGTTAAATGTTTTGTAAATCGAAACCATTTACTTCATTTTTCATGCAGTTTTATGTGTCTCTTCAATCAGCATTACAATTGGCATTTATTTGTATAACTTAGTTTTCATATACATGTTGACCACATTTTTAAACTCTTAGAGAGAGGGATCGAAATAAACCAAACACTTGTACAATAGCAACCATGAATAATTGTTCGATTGTGAGAGTAACCTTAATATCCAAGGAGTCCTAGGATCAATCTAGTCGATCCTGTGAGTTACCAGAGAGATTGAATAGCGTTAACAAAGATTATTCGATAGTTTGGAAGACTAGCGGTTGTTTACCAGAAATCACTGGAAACAAATTGGCACACCTGGTGGGACCAATAGTTGGATATCAGAATTAAGGATTGTCGAGACGTAGCCACCCCAAAAACGTTGGAACCTAAGAAGTTTGTTGTTTTATGAACCTGAGAAGTGGCAAAATAACCAACAGCAACCAACCTTTATCCAGAAGAAAACGTTTGGACAAAATGTCTAATTCAGACAATCAACAAGGAGACCAAGGTGGCCCACATGCAACAGGCACTAACGCGTCCATTTCGAGCGGAACATCTAATGTAATCCCTTCGAATGCACAGTCTGTTGCATCTTCAACCAGTAACACAGCCACCAATGGAGTAAGTGGCATATCAACTAACAGTTCGATCTTAGGAAATACTGGAACTATGGGCTACCCTGGGGGATTCGTTCCACCACCAGGAACACAATCCCATTTCGCCACACCATTAACTAGACCACCCGGCTTCGATGGGAATAGAATTAGAAGTTCTTCTTACGGAATGCCAACATCTTTTATGGCAGGTTTACACAATTCCACATCGAATTCATCCCCACAACTAGGATCTGGGTCTGGGGCGAACCAATTTATGACAAATAACCAAGGGTCAGTGGGTTATAGCACGTTGCCTATCCTAACCACAGATAACCAGTTGGCTTTTAGGCAATTGATGGATGACAGCAACCACAATATGATAGGGGTGTTAGTGCAAACCATGCAGGAAATATTTGCCCCAATAGTTCAGAATGTGACTGTGACGAACAGGGAAAACGATGACAATATGAGTCGAATAGCAGATTTCTTTGCTCCCACAGAAAGGCGTAGGCAGAACCAGGCGGGATTTCGAACAAACATGCCTGTTATAGAACAAATTGCTAACGACCCAATTCATAGACCACCCAGAGAAGAAGCTAACTTAGGGGCCAGAGCACCAAGGTTAGAAGCCCCAATAATCCCGGGCCCACAAAGGGAAGTTATGGAACCAGGGGCAAGGATTGAAAGGTCAGAAGCCCCAGAATTTCGAGAAGAACAACCTAGGGGAGTTGTTTTGGTTGGTCGAAATCAAGATGCCGATGCCGTCGTTCATAGGATTCGAAACGATAACATCTTGGCAGAAAATAACCTAACCACCATGATAGAGAGGATCATGGCCCATAATGGCCTCAATACGGGAATGAGGAGGCCAAATTACGCTTCTCCTATATTGGATTGTATAATGCATACTGATTTACCAAGGGGATACAAAGTCCCTAAATTTACAAAGTTTGCTGGGGATACCAACGAGTCAACAGTCGAACACATAGCGAGATATCTAACCGAAGCGGGAGATATAGCCAATAATGAAGATCTCAGGATCAAATACTTCCCAAGTTCCTTGACAAAAAACGCCTTCACTTGGTTTACCATGTTGCCTCCGGGGTCTATTGACAATTGGACCCTTTTAGAGAGATTATTCCATGAACAATTTTACATGGGACAATCGAAAATAAGTTTGAAGGAATTGGCCAGTGTTAAGAGAAAGTTCACTGAACCCATAGATGATTATTTGAATAGATTTAGGCTGTTAAAATCCATATGTTACACAGTAGTGCCTGAACATGAGTTAGTCGAAATGGCCGCTGGGGGTTTGGATTATTCTATTCGAAAGAAATTAGATACTCAGTATTTGAGGGATATGGCTCAATTAGCCGATAGGGTTCGACAGGTCGAAAGACTAAAAGCCGAAAAAGCCAGAGTCTTTAAGAATAGTAAGAAAGAAAGGATTTCCTATGTTGGGACTGAGGAAGTAGAAGAATATCCTGAATTCGAATTCGAAGAGGTCGAAATCGACCTCGCTGAATTAAAATAGGCCCCGCCTTACTCCTGCAAAATGTTAGTTCCCACGAAAGGGAAAGATATTGTTGAAAATGAGAAAAGTGACAAGTTTCCAAAGAAGGTTTATACCTTCGACGTCACTAAGTGTGACGAAATTTTTGACTTGCTTGTCAAGGATGGCCAACTAATTGTGCCATCAAATGTCAAAATACCTCCCTTGGATCAGAGGAAGAAAAGGGGATTTTGCAAATATCATAGTTTCCTAGGCCACAAGACCTCACAATGTTTTCTTTTCAGGGACTTGATTCAAAACGCGATCAAAGATGGCAGACTAAAGTTTGCTGATAAGGTGAAGATGAAAGTGGACGAAGATCCTTTGGACGTCGCAGACACCAACTACTCCGAGCCTGCATGCATTGGAGAGGTCAACATGGTGGAAACTGATTGAAGCGACACCCTAACAGGAGAGAAGGACACTGGAGCTGAAAACTGGGTAATGGTCGAAGTCAGCGAGAATGTCACTGAAGACATCCAGAATACGCCAGACACTTCGATTATTACACCTGTGGCTGTTGCAGGAGAAACCCAGGCTACTGAAGGCCAAGGGAATCAAAACGAAGGATTGACACAAGTCACTGAGGGCTTGAGGCTGGAATTGGAGAAAGTCCAAATTATGCAACCAGTTCCCCTTCAGAAGGAAATATGGGACACTCTAGGGGAACCCAGTGGAAAATTTGATTATCTGGTCAAATATTCTGCCCCAGAAAGTTCGAAGGTCCAGATCGAAGATATAAAGCCCACAGGATGGGGCGATGACGAAACTAAAGAGGGGGATGTGGAAATAAATATGGTGGATATGGAAAGACCCCGTTCTGAGATGGAGGAAGTGGAAAAATACTTAAAAAAAGAAAAGCACAGAATGGGGGATAACCACACTGGAGATGCTACTCTCAAAGACTATCTCATGACATGCCACAAAGGAGATCCAGGCATGATATTGTGCCCTAGGTGCAGCATCCTCTGCAACCAAAGAATTGCTGCAAATTTCAAAAGGGTACAGAGGGCTCGAACTGGCAACAATTGGCGCCAGGATAACCAACTTTTTAGGTGTTATCCCAAGGCTGGAGAGAGTTTGTTGGAGTTTGTTTTTCGCTGCTACAAAGGGGCAACTAAGTGCTTGGTTTGCCCAAGGTGTTCTGCTGTGTATGACCAAAGCATGGCCAGGGCCTTCGAAACGATCCCCTTCGCCCCTTGCTGGAACCATCAAGAGACTGCCCAGATGGGCCCGCATTTCGACAGCAGACACAAACAGCGAAGACCTGATAGCCCTCACCCCAAAGTGGCTCGAAGAGTGACTTTCAAACTCCCTGCTGAAGTACCAACCGATAGATGGCTACAAGTTAGAAATGACAAAGGCAAAGACAAATGGAGGAGTGTTGAACGAAATGCCCGCCATGCTGTGACATACAGGAGGCAATTCAACACACAGAAAAGGGAGGAAGTGAGATTAGAAAATTACAAAGGAAGGAACCCCATGTCAAGATCCCAGTGGCGCAGACAGCAAAGGATTCGAAAGGCTGAGAGAGAAGCTGTGGCAAACAAAGGGGATACTTCAACGAAGATACAAGGTGAATCGAGCACCAACAAACCAAAAAACCAGACTGAAGAGAAACCTCCAGTCAATAGGAGGCTTTTTTCTGAAGACCAACGAGACGAACCAAAGGAATACACTCCAGGCCCGGAAGAGGACGAAGATATGATAACAGATAACTTCGAATCGGAAGGGGAGTCTTCATTCAACCTGAACTGTAACGTGGTGTCTGTGCTTCCCTGCGAATTTGGGCAGGAAACCGAAATCAATGAATATGAGGAGGAAGACACCACAAATTTAATGAAACATAGGCCCGTGTGCTACTACGTGATGGACAATGGGGCTGTTGAGGAACAAAATGCGTTCTTCGAACGTCCAAAGCCTGCAATGAAGAATCATCTCAAGCCACTTTTCATTCGGGCGAAGGTAGGTGTCCATGGTGTGAACAAAGTTCTAGTAGATGGGGGTGCTGCAGTCAACCTGATTCCCCATTTCATGCTAAAAAGGTTAGAGATCCGCGAAGGAGATATCAAGCCCCATAATATGGTTCTATCCAATTATGAGGGAAAAGTGGGCAAAACACTGGGGGTGGTCCAGTTGGAATTGACAATAGGCTCAAGTTGCAGGCCCACCATGTTTATGGTTATCGAAGCCAAGGCCAACTATAACCTACTGCTAGGAAGAGAGTGGATCCATGGCGTGGGGGCAGTTCCTTCGTCAATGCATCAACGACTAGTTCTGTGGAGAGATGACGGAATCGTGGAAAACATCGAAGCAGACCAGAGTTACTTTATGTCAACTGTCAATTTAGTTGACAAAAGGGATTATGATAAAAATCTGGCAAAGATTGCTCCATGTGTTCCAAACGATGAGATGAATGAAACTAGAAACGCCCACTACTACATGACACTTCGTCATGATGGTCTTTACTGGGATAGAACAATAATCAGTGAAGAAGAGGAAGTTGAAGGTGCTATACAAAAACGGCCAGCAGGCTGGGACTTCGACAACCTTAACCATGACTGAGTCTACCTTCTTCGAAAGGATTTCGGCCTATATGGCTGAGAATGAATCGAAAGCGGCCTTAGAGGCTGAAATAAATGAATCAACTGTAAAGACGAATGAAGTTAGTGGGGGGGGGGGGTTCGAAATGCTCACCCATCAAAGAGTTGGAGATGGATCAAAGGTTGGATGCCATCTATGACAAAGAACCCTTAGGCTTCGAAAGGGACCCCATAAACTCAGGTGTCAAAATGTTGGCACAGGACCCGCTCGAAGAAGTCAACTTAGGGGATGAAAAAACGAAAAGAGTAACTTACGTGAGTGCTAAACTTAGCCCAGGCCTCAAGGAAAAAGTGATCGAAGTCCTTAAGGAAAACAAAGATTGTTTCGCATGGGATTATGATGAGATGCCTGGTTTAAAGAGGGAGTTGGTCGAACATAGACTGCCAATCAAAGATGGCAAGAAGCCCATCAAACAAACTCCCAGAAGATTCGCACCAGCGGTTCTCACAAAAATTAAAGCTGAGATCGAAAGGTTGTTGCACTGCAAATTCATCAGAACAACAAGGTACGTTGAATGGTTAGCAAACATAGTACCTGTTATTAAGAAAAATGGTTCTTTTAGAATTTGCATAGATTTTAGGGATTTAAATACTGCAACCCCTAAGGATGAATATTCCATGCCCGTGGCAGAAATGCTAGTAGATTCTGCTGCAGGATTCGAATACTTGAGCATGTTAGATGGATACTCTGGATATAACCAGATTTTCATTGCTGAAGAAGATGTTGCAAAAATAGCATTTCGTTGCCCAGGAGCCTTAGGCACCTACGAATGGGTGGTGATGCCTTTTGGTTTAAAAAATGCTGGGGCAACTTATCAAAGGGCGATGAATTCAATCTTTCATGACTTCATCGAAACCTTCATGCAGGTGTATATTGATGATATAGTCATCAAATCTATATCTGCAGAAGCACATTTGCATCATTTAAGCCAATCATTCGAACGAATGAGAAAACATGGCTTAAAAATGAATCCCCTTAAATGTGCATTTTTTGTGCAGGCTGGAGATTTTCTTGGTTTTGTGGTCCACAAGAAAGGAATTGAAATCAACCAGAACAAAACCAAAGCCATAATGGAGACGAAAGCACCTGCGTCAAAAAGGGAGTTGCAATCTCTACTAGGGAAAGTTAACTTCCTCAGAAGATTCATTTCGAACCTGAGTGGAAGGACCCAAGCTTTCTCTCCGTTACTTCGTCTGAAGCAAGGTCAGGCCTTCGAATGGAACGAAGCTCACCAGGAGGCGTTTGACAAAATAAAAGAATATCTTTCCCAGCCTCCTATTTTGTCTCCACCATCATGGGGGAAGCCCATGAGATTGTACATATCTGCCTCTGAAGTTAGCATAGGTAGTATGTTAGCACAAGAGGATAACAATGGCGTCGAAAGAGCCATATACTATTTAAGTAGAGTGCTAAATGATGCAGAGACCAGATATAGCAATTCAGAAAAGCTATGTCTCTGTTTATATTTCTCTTGTATGAAACTCAAATATTATATAAAACCTGTTGATGTTTATGTTTCGTCTCACTTCGATGTCATTAAACATATGCTTTCAAAGCCAATAATGCATAGTAGAGTTGGAAAGTGGGCTCTGGCCTTAACATAATATTCATTGACTTTCATGCCCTTAAAAGCTATGAAAGGTCAAGTGATTTCTGATTTCATTGTGGATCATTCGTTGGTTGAGCAGACAAGCATGAGTTACGTCGAAATGCAACCATGGAAATTGTACTTTGATGGTTCAACCCACAGGAATGGAAGTGGTGTTGGAGTCCTTCTAATTTCTCCTGAAGGAATTCCAACAAAATTCAAGTATAAATTGGATGGTCCTCGTTGTTCGAACAACGAAGCTGAGTATGAAGCGCTCATTGTTGGACTTGAAGCTTTGTTGGAATTGGGGGCAACCAGAGTCGAAATTAAAGGAGACTCTGAATTGGTGGTCAAACAAATCACAAAAGAATACAAGTGCATAAAGGAAAATTTAATGGTATACTTCATCATAGTCAATAGGCTATTAAGAAAGTTTGAATACATGGATATTCAACACATACCAAGATTAGAAAACCAAGAAGCAAATGATTTAGCGCAGTTGGCTTCAGGTTATAGAGTATCTACCAAGAATCTTAAGGATTTGGTCGAAATAAGGGGAAGAGTTTTGGCTACTAGATTCACACCATCGGATCTGGAAAGTATGAGATTGGGATATGCTGAGAAGCAGGGATTCGAAATTCTAGCCATAAATACTTTGTCAGATACAGATTGGCGAAGTCCATTAAAGAGTTATTTAGCAGACCCAAATCTAAAGGTGGATAGAAAAACAAAATATAGAGCATTGTCATATCTCCTCATGGGGAACGAATTGTTCAAAAAGACCCAAGAGGGTGTATTATTGAAATGCATAGGAGAAAGTGAGGCATACTTAGCATTGTCTGAAGTCCATAATGGGGCATGTGGGGCACACCAAGCAGGCCATAAAATGAAATGGCTGCTATTTCGATATGGTTTGTATTGGCCTAGCATGCTCAAAGATTGCATAGACTTTGCTAAAGGATGTGAGGAATGTCAGAAACATGCAGGAATTCAACATGCCCCTGCAAGTGAGTTGCATTCGATCATCAAACCTTGGCCATTCAGAGGATGGGCATTGGATCTGATAGGGGAGATAAATCCTGCTTCCTCCAAAGGTCAGAAATATATCTTGGTAGGAGTAGATTATTTTACCAAATGGATCGAAGCTATACCTTTGGTAGTTGCTGATCAAGAGGCAATCATCGAATTTTTACAAAAGCACATTATCTATAGGTTTGGATTGCCAGAAAGTATAACTACAGACCAAGGCTCTGTATTTACTGGTAGAAAGATGCAAGGATTTGCCCAAGAAATGGGGTTTAGATTGCTAACATCAACACCATATTATGCTCAAGCAAACGGACAAGTCGAAGCAGCAAATAAAGTAATAATAGGATTAATCAAGAAGCATATTGGCAAGAAGCCAAGAAATTGGCACAAAACTCTGGACCAAGTGTTATGGGCTTGTAGGACATCTCCTAAGGAAGCCACTAACACTACGCCTTTCCAACTTACATTCGGCCATGATGCAGTGTTACCAGTAGAAATTCATCTGCAATCAGTTCGAATCCAGAAACAAAACGAAATTCCAGCTGCATTATATTGGGAAATGATGATGAATGAATTAGTTGAGTTGGACGAAATTAGATTACATGCGTTGGAAATTTTGATGAGGCAAAAAGAAAGAGTGGCCAGAACATACAATAAAAGGGTGAAGAAAAAAGTATTCGTTATTAATGACTTGGTTTGGAGAGTCATATTGCCTATGGATAAGAAGAACAAAGCATTAGGTAAATGGTCACCTCATTGGGAAGGACCTTTTCGAATAATAAAAGTATTCTCAAACAATGCATACGAAGTCGAAGAACTCTTGGATGATAAACGTGTCCTAAAGGTTAATGGGAAATATTTAAAGAAATATAAGCCAAGCCTGCGGGAGATTCGAATAGTAACAACATAAACAAAATATTATAAAAAGCCAAGATGGCAAGATAGAATGCCAAAATGGCGTTGTTCGAATATTACATGTAAAAAAAAACCAAAGTTATGGTTAGATAGACATAAAAATCTAGAAATAAACATTATTTTTCAATCGATTAAAGGTGCTTCGAAATGTTTCAAGTTTCTGCTGAGCAAACCGCCTGGCACCTTCCAAGGTTGCCACTTCTCCTTTAAGTTGTTCTGCAGTCTCCATTTCTGCAAGCCCCTGGTTGAGAAGCTCTTCGAATTGGTTACCTGCAGGATTAGTTTCGAAGGCTAGTTGTTGTTCCTTAGCCTCCTTAACTTTCTGCTGAAGTTCCAGAATCTGCCTTTCCCAAATAAGAATGGACTCAGCTCGAGCCTCATATTCAGTTTTCGCCTGCTTCAGATGCATAGCTTGATCCTCAGCTTCTTGAGAAAGCTTCGAAGCTTGTTCATAAGCGGAATCCATGACAATGCGTTTCTCGTGAACCTTCTTGGCAGCAGATTCGTCTTGGAGAAGGTAGCCAGTTACGTTGTCCAGCAAATTCTGAAGATCAAACAAGAGAGTACTAACTGGCAAAGAGCAGTTGGAAAGATTAACCTTTGTGAGCAGCTCCTTCATAGTATAGCAAGCAGTACTATCTTGCTTAAGCACTTCGAATATATCCACATTGAGAATAGTTCTCCTAATTTTGTTGAGAAGAACAACTCTTTCATCTGTGGGAAGAGGATAGCTGGTTGAACTTGTACCAGCCCTAGCGAGTGGAATGTCCCTCTGAGCCAACTTTGCCTTCATATACCCAATGGGGTCATTTCGCCTCAAGAGTGCCAGTTCCTCGTCAGTCATTCGAGACGGAGAGGATTGGGGGAATTCCACGCGTAGGGGAACCACGTTTGTTTCAACCTCTAGGGTTTCGTTGATTGCATCACCATCCCCTTCATTTGCTTCGTGCTCTTGGTCTTCTTCATCTTCGTCCAAATCTACCACTTCGATACCGTCCTTTTTGCCGCTATGTGTGTTAGACTCCGTCCCGACAGTCGAACCATCATTGACGTCTTCCTCGTCATTGGCGTTTTCCTCCTCAGATTCTTCGCCTGCAGATTCTTCGAATCCTCGCCCAGAATCAGCTTTTTCTTCTTCAGTCTGAGTATCCTTTGGGTCCTCTTGAAGAGTTTCAAGAGGGGACTTTTGAAGAACCCTTTGTGAATCCTCTGCAGACGTTTGAGTATCGTTTCGTTCACCTCTTTCAGAGGAATGGAGGTACCTTGGTCATCTGGCTGTTCAGAAGTTCCAGCCAAAACCGCCACATTGGAAGAACCTTTGTTTTGGACCAAATTGCTGGAATCTCCTTGAGGAGAGGAGTTAAGCGGAGCAGCAGCTCTGGACAGTGAGGTCGAAATGGTAGAAGTGGGATTCAAGATGTTCTGCAAGGAGCAGCAGAATGTTAAAGAAAAACATTCACCAAGGTAATAAGAAGTTAAACATTTTTAGAAGAAATTCGATTTACCTGTGGACCCTCAGAGGAGAGGTTACTAGCTATGCGTTCCAACGGTGGGTTGGAGGTCGAAGGTGGATTTTTGGATTTAGGTAAGGGAGCAGCATCCCTGGAGTCGAGTCCAGAGACACTAGTCGGAACAGTGCTTTTAGGTGTAGCTTTCTTTAGCTTTTTCTTCGAAGCAGTATTTGAGTTTCCTCCAGCAGTGGGATCTTCCCCAGTAGTGCTTGGTTTCCGCTTCTTGGGAGTAGTGGGAGGAAGCTTGTTGGTCTGAACGAATTTTAACGGAGTTAGATATAAAGAGCTTGAGTGAATTCGAAGCATCAAAAACTAAGTGATTATCGTTGGAATTTGGGCACTTGTTGTTGTTGGCGTTATTGTTGTTGTTGTGGTTGCAGCAGTAGTAGTTGTTTCGGGTGGATTAGCTTTTTCGGTAGTTTCGATGGAGGCTTGAGAGGCGCTCCCTTCCTTCGATTTCGAGGCAGCGGTCTTTATCCTGATAGCTGAAAATCAAAACAATTAAAGCAAAGGTTAAAGATATGGAAAATAAAAGACATTTGGGATTTTTCCCAAGCATTCGCACCTGTGCCTTGATCAGATTTAATTGACATGGCAGAAAGGTCGTATCGAAGGTGTCCTGGGAAATCATGAAGCCAGTATCGAGCCCATGTCACAGTCTCAGATGGCTTTGGTTTCCTTTGAAGATATTTGAACATCTCTTTGCAAGTAAACCACCATGGATATGGGGGAAACCAAGCCAGAGCCAGTTCTGAGGTAGGTAATCTGTAAAATTTAGGTGGATGCATTTCGAATGCCAACCTATACCTATCCTCAGGTGACAGCCCTGAAGGAAGTTTTAGCTTAGAAACTTTTTGTTTAAATTTTTCCTTCAAGGTCTCAGCTGCTTGATGCACAGTGGAGTCCAAGCGCGTGGGGTCGTAAGTAGTTTCAAAATAATTTTGAAAAGCTTTTATCTCTTTGGCATGAGTAAACATACCTTTCTTTGCTGGTACCTGCACATCGAAGGCATCAATTAGTTTCTGTCGAATTGTAAGTGTATCGAACATGCAAGTTTGATAAAACTTAATCCACCACTCCAGAAATCCTTTAGCCGCGAGATGGGTAGGTTCGAAGGCTATCAGCTCAAACTGGGCAAAGCCTTGATATTGTTCTTGCTGGATCTTGGCTTCCCTTGCCTTGAAAGTTCGACCAGATGTGATGGCGCTCTCAGTTTGGAACAAAGGTTCAGGAATCAGTTGGCATAAGCCAAACTGCCTCGAAACGAAGTTTGGTTGGTAGGCAAAGAGAAGAATTTGGTTCTTAGCTGGGGTTATCCTTGAAGAGATGAGTCTGGGAAGCAAGAAAGCTCTCCATACATCTTGGATCTCCTTGCTCTTGATGGCTTCCGAAAGAGCCATGGTGAACCAAGAAGGTCCATGAGCCCTCGAAGCGAAAGGCGCCATGCTCTCTTCGAACTTGTGCCTTTTGGAGAGTATCATGATGTACTTCGAGAATTAAACCTTGAAGTCATCCTTGTCATCATTAGGAGTTAGTCTTTGAAGCCTAGTGCCTTCGACTATCCTATCACTTATTTCCGAATCTTGCTCATCTATGGTGTTGGCGGTTGATAAAGAAGGTTCGAACATGGCATTTAGCCATAGTTGAAGTAACCAAAATGGGCCAGCTAATAGGATGTTTTTGGAGGTGTGGGATTTGAGGCTCGAAACAGCTGACCTCAGGCTCTCATAGAGGTCAACTAAGAGTAATTCACTTAGGCACACTTTGCGATTTTCGTGTAAATCCCTAGCTAAAGGAATGAACCTACTAGCTACCTGCAGGGATCTACTGCAGAAAACGTACCTAGACAGCCACAGAGTTAAGAAAGCAATGTGCTCTATGTCAGACACATTGTCCCCTTCAGCATGATAATGGCTGATAAATTTGGAAAAGCTGGCTAACTTGACTTCGAAGTCAATTATGCTTGAGTGCTCTTCATTGTCAGGAACATAAGTTTCTCCCACTGGCGACAGCCCAGTAATGGCCGCTATATCGAAGAAGGTTGGGGTAATCATTCCACCTGGGAGATGGAAAGTGTTGTAGGTACTGTCCCAGAAATAAAGGGACGCAAACAGTAGAGGATGGCTATAGGTGAATCCAGGTTTCGATAGCTTAATGAGGTTATAAATGCCTAATTCTTCCCATTGCTGGGATTTCTTGGCTTCTACTTTCGTGAACCAATTTTGATAAGCAATATCAGAAGTAGGGCAAGATCGAAATGGTTTAAAATTGCTTTTTACATAATCCAAAACAAATGGGTCCTTGGGAGGAACCGTTGGGGTTTCTACGGTATTCGAACTAAGAGATTCTACTGCCCTAGGGGCATCCATTTTGTTGAATAAGGGTTTGAAGCTATAACATACGGGAAAAATTGTCCTGGTGTCCTTTAGTATTTCAAAAACTGTAAGAGGGCCATTTAAGGCTAACCTCTTACCAGCAACATGGGTAGGGATGAGTACCTGTGATGCGTACAACATTTCTTTTTCTTTAGAAATCATTTGAGGAGCAAGAGCAGATTGGCCTTGAATGGTGACGATTTTACTCTCCATGCTTGCTCCTGTAGTTTTTCCTTTCTTCTTGGAGACTTTCTTGAGTTGGGATGAGGTGGAAGAAGACATTTTTGTTGTTTGAAAGCTTAGATTGTTTTATGAGAGAAGAAGAGTAAAAATCCAGAGCATGAAAGATTTAGAGTGTAAAAAAAGAAAAAGGAAGATTAAAATGATGTTTTATAATGAGAAGATTAAGCATCCACCGAGTAAAAGTGTGATACGTGGAGATCATGGGTCGGTGTGATGAAGAGGTGGCGATAAGTTGATATAGGTAATAGGCGTGATTTAAAAATAATCATTACTTATAACTGCACCACGCTGTGAAGTGACTCTGGGCGGTTAAGGAACCCAAAAGGTGCTATGATTGATGTGACTGGAGTCAAATGCATTAAATGTTATGATGATTCGAAAATCCTATCAAAATCTTGTATAAATGTTTAAAATAGGTATTTCTCAAAGAGATCGAAATACAGATTTTAAAGGGGCAATTTGTTGGCTGAAGATTTTGATAATGTTATTTAGAATTCAAAAGAGTTAAAAGTTCTGATCGAAATGGAACTAAACGCCATATTTCGAAGTTGCAGAAGCAATGTTTCGAATAAGTGTATCAAAGCTTGAAGCTTCGAACGGTGATTATGGGAACATATCCAAAGGGGTCTCGAAACAACGGCGAGGCTAGGTTCGGGAAGAGCGTTCGAAACGGAGAAACACCAAAGCATTTAAAATTCAAATAGGAGCGGGACTTTCAAAGTTTGAAAGTTATGTGTTGGAGCATTTGGGGACACGTGGAAAGATGAAAGAAGCATTGTCTTGCATGTTCGAAACGTGGCATGATCCTATAGCGAGACCGTTAGGGTCGAATTAGTATAAATAGAAGTCTTAGTATTAGGATTTTGGTGTGTCATATCTGTTATACAAAATACTCAATAACATTCAAACTACCACATGGCAAGGGAAACGAATGCAAGAGAAATGTATGTATGATAGCACCATGTATTTCTAACTTAATGAAAGCCTTTTTACCATTTCCAGTATTTTCCTCTTTTCTTTTTGTCGAATAACATTTGCAAGTTTCCTTATTCACTGTCTTTTCATTTCAAAGTCTTTTCCTCAAAGTTTTACGTTTTACTGCTTTCTTTATATTTCGAGCACTTTATATTTCAGAGAACTGTTACATTTCCAATACCTTTACTTTCAAGTATTGTTTTTCAAGCGCATACTTTTACTTAAAATCATTTATAGATTTCTTGCATTAAATGCTTTCTTCACATTTTAAACTTCTACATTCCAGAAACCTTTTATGTTAAATGTTTTGTAAATCGAAACCATTTACTTCATTTTTCATGCAGTTTTATGTGTCTCTTCAATCAGCATTACAATTGGCATTTATTCGTATAACTTAGTTTTCATATACATGTTGACCACATTTTTAAACTCTTAGAGAGAGGGATTGAAATAAACCAAACACTTGTACAATAGCAACCATGAATAATTGTTCGATTGTGAGAGTAACCTTAATATCCAAGGAGTCCTAGGATCAATCTAGTCGATCCTGTGAGTTACCAGAGAGATTGAATAGCGTTAACAAAGATTATTCGATAGTTTGGAAGACTAGCGGTTGTTTACCAGAAATCACTGGAAACAATATGGTGGGTAAATATACTATCGAGACTCATTAGATAATTTGAATTATTTCAAATGTATATAGAATATGTGTCATTAAGTAATAGTCTTTTAACTTAGTTTCTTAGTGATGAAGTAACCTAAGATTTGGTGATGGAGAATTAGAAAATACTGAAACTGTTTACATCTATTATACCATAATACAATATGAATATGGTGAATAAGTATACTATCGAGAATCATTAGATAATTTGAATTATTTCAAATGTATATGGAATATGTGTCATTAAGTAATAGTCTTTTAACTTAGTTTCTTAGTGATGAAGTAACCTAAGATTTGGTGATGGAGAATTAGAAAATACTGAAACTGTTTACATCTATTATACCAAAATACAATATGAATATGGTGGATAAATATACTATCTAGACTCATTAGATAATTTGAATTATTTCAAATGTAAATGGAATATGTGTCATTAAGTAATAGTCTTTTAACTTAGTTTCTTAGTGATGAAGTAACCTAAGATTTGGTGATGGAGAATTAGAAAATACTGAAATTGTTTACATCTATTATACCATAATACAATATGAATATGGTGGATAAATATACTATCGAGAATCATTAGATAATTTGAATTATTTCAAATGTATATGGAATATGTGTCATTAAGTAATAGTCTTTTAACATAGTTTCTTAGTGATGAAGTAACCTAAGATTTGGTGATGGAGAATTAGAAAATACTGAAACTGTTTACATGTATTATACCATAATACAATATGAATATGGTGAATAAATATACTATCGAGACTCATTATATAATTTGAATTATTTCAAATGTATATGGAATGTGTGTCATTAAGTAATAGTCTTTTAACTTAGTTTCTTAGTGATGAAGTAACCTAAGATTTGGTGATGGAGAATTAGAAAATACTGAAACTGTTTATATCTATTATACCATAATTCAATATGAATATGGTGAATAAATATACTATCGAGAATCATTAGATAATTTGAATTATTTCAAATGTATATGGAATATGTGTCATTAAGTAATAGTCTTTTAACTTAGTTTCTTAGTGATGAAGTAACCTAAGATTTGGTGATGGAGAATTAGAAAATACTGAAACTGTTTACATGTATTATACCATAATACAATATGAATATGGTGAATAAATATACTATCGAGACTCATTATATAATTTGAATTATTTAAAATGTATATGGAATATGTGTCATTAAGTAATAGTCTTTTAACTTAGTTTCTTAGTTATGAAGTAACCTAAGATTTGGTGATGGAAAAGAAGGAAAATACTGAAATTGTTTACATCTATTATACCAAAATACAATATGAATATGGTGAATAAATATACTATCGAGACTCATTAGATAATTTGAATTATTTCAAATGTATATGGAATATGTGTCATTAAGTAATAGTCTTTTAACTTAGTTTCTTAGTGAAGAAGTAACCTAAAATTTGGTGATGGAGAAGAAGGAAAATACTGAAACTATTTACATCTATTATATCATAATACAATATGAATATGGTGGGTAAATATACTATCGAGACTCATTAGATAATTTGAATTATTTCAAATGTATATGGAATATGTGTCATTATGTAACAATCTTTTAACTTAGTTTCTTAGTGATGAAGTAACCTAAGATTTGGTGATGGAGAATTAGAAAATACTGAAACTTATTACATGTATTATACCATAATACAATATGAATATGGTGAATAAATATACTATCGAGACTCATTATATAATTTGAATTATTTCAAATGTATATGGAATATGAGTTATTAAGTAATAGTCTTTTAACTTAGTTTCTTAGTGATGAACTAACCTAAGATTTGGTGATGGAGAATTAGAAAATACTGAAACTGTTTACATCTAATATACCAAAATACAATATGAATATGGTGGGTAAATATACTATCGAGACTCATTAGATAATTTTAATTATTTCAAATGTATATGGAATATGTGTCATTAAGTAATAGTCTTTTAACTTAGTTTCTTAGTGATGAAGTAACCTAAGATTTGGTGATCGAGAATTAGAAAATACTGAAATTGTTTACATGTATTATACCATAATACAATATGAATATGGTGAATAAATATACTATTGAGACTCATTATATAATTTGAATTATTTCAAATGTATATGGAATATGTGTCATTAAGTAATAGTCTTTTAACTTAGTTTCTTAGTTATGAAGTAACCTAAGATTTGGTGATGGAGAATTAGAAAATACTGAAACTGTTTACATCTATTATACCATAATAAAATATGAATATGGTGAATAAATATACTATCGAGACTCATTAGATAATTTGAATTATTTCAAATGTATATGGAATATGTGTCATTAAGTATTAGTCTTTTAACTTAATTTCTTAGTTATGAAGTAACCTAAGATTTGGTGATGGAGAATTAGAAAATACTGAAACATTTTACATCTATTATACCAAAATACAATATGAATATGGTGAATAAATATACTATCTAGACTCATTAGATAATTTGAATTATTTCAAATGTATATGGAATATGTGTCATTAAGTAATAGTCTTTTAACTTAGTTTCTTAGTGATGAAGTAACCTAAGATTTGGTGATGGAGAATTAGAAAATACTGAAACTGTTTACATGTATTATACCATAATACAATATGAATATGGTGAATAAATATACTATCGAGACTCATTATATAATTTGAATTATTTCAAATGTATAAGGAATATGAGTTATTAAGTAATTGTCTTTTAACTTAGTTTCTTAGTGAAGAAGTAACCTAAAATTTGGTGATGGAAAAGAAGGAAAATACTGAAATTGTTTACATCTATTATACCAAAATACAATATGAATATGGTGAATAAATATACTATCGAGACTCATTATATAATTTGAATTATTTCAAATGTATATGGAATGTGTGTCATTAAGTAATAGTCTTTTAACTTAGTTTCTTAGTGATGAAGTAACCTAAGATTTGGTGATGGAGAATTAGAAAATACTGAAACTGTTTATATCTATTATACCATAATTCAATATGAATATGGTGAATAAATATACTATCGAGAATCATTAGATAATTTGAATTATTTCAAATGTATATGGAATATGTGTCATTAAGTAATAGTCTTTTAACTTAGTTTCTTAGTGATGAAGTAACCTAAGATTTGGTGATGGAGAATTAGAAAATACTGAAACTGTTTACATGTATTATACCATAATACAATATGAATATGGTGAATAAATATACTATCGAGACTCATTATATAATTTGAATTATTTAAAATGTATATGGAATATGTGTCATTAAGTAATAGTCTTTTAACTTAGTTTCTTAGTTATGAAGTAACCTAAGATTTGGTGATGGAAAAGAAGGAAAATACTGAAATTGTTTACATCTATTATACCAAAATACAATATGAATATGGTGAATAAATATACTATCGAGACTCATTAGATAATTTGAATTATTTCAAATGTATATGGAATATGTGTCATTAAGTAATAGTCTTTTAACTTAGTTTCTTAGTGAAGAAGTAACCTAAAATTTGGTGATGGAGAAGAAGAAAAATACTGAAACTATTTACATCTATTATATCATAATACAATATGAATATGGTGGGTAAATATACTATCGAGACTCATTAGATAATTTGAATTATTTCAAATGTATATGGAATATGTGTCATTATGTAACAATCTTTTAACTTAGTTTCTTAGTGATGAAGTAACCTAAGATTTGGTGATGGAGAATTAGAAAATACTGAAACTTATTACATGTATTATACCATAATACAATATGAATATGGTGAATAAATATACTATCGAGACTCATTATATAATTTGAATTATTTCAAATGTATATGGAATATGAGTTATTAAGTAATAGTCTTTTAACTTAGTTTCTTAGTGATGAACTAACCTAAGATTTGGTGATGGAGAATTAGAAAATACTGAAACTGTTTACATCTAATATACCAAAATACAATATGAATATGGTGGGTAAATATACTATCGAGACTCATTAGATAATTTTAATTATTTCAAATGTATATGGAATATGTGTCATTAAGTAATAGTCTTTTAACTTAGTTTCTTAGTGATGAAGTAACCTAAGATTTGGTGATCGAGAATTAGAAAATACTGAAATTGTTTACATGTATTATACCATAATACAATATGAATATGGTGAATAAATATACTATTGAGACTCATTATATAATTTGAATTATTTCAAATGTATATGGAATATGTGTCATTAAGTAATAGTCTTTTAACTTAGTTTCTTAGTTATGAAGTAACCTAAGATTTGGTGATGGAGAATTAGAAAATACTGAAACTGTTTACATCTATTATACCATAATAAAATATGAATATGGTGAATAAATATACTATCGAGACTCATTAGATAATTTGAATTATTTCAAATGTATATGGAATATGTGTCATTAAGTATTAGTCTTTTAACTTAATTTCTTAGTTATGAAGTAACCTAAGATTTGGTGATGGAGAATTAGAAAATACTGAAACATTTTACATCTATTATACCAAAATACAATATGAATATGGTGAATAAATATACTATCTAGACTCATTAGATAATTTGAATTATTTCAAATGTATATGGAATATGTGTCATTAAGTAATAGTCTTTTAACTTAGTTTCTTAGTGATGAAGTAACCTAAGATTTGGTGATGGAGAATTAGAAAATACTGAAACTGTTTACATGTATTATACCATAATACAATATGAATATGGTGAATAAATATACTATCGAGACTCATTATATAATTTGAATTATTTCAAATGTATATGGAATATGAGTTATTAAGTAATTGTCTTTTAACTTAGTTTCTTAGTGAAGAAGTAACCTAAAATTTGGTGATGGAAAAGAAGGAAAATACTGAAATTGTTTACATCTATTATACCAAAATACAATATGAATATGGTGAATAAATATACTATCGAGACTCATTAGATAATTTGAATTATTTCAAATGTATATGGAATATGTGTCATTAAGTAATAGTCTTTTAACTTAGTTTCTTAGTGAAGAAGTAACCTAAAATTTGGTGATGGAGAAGAAGGAAAATACTGAAACTATTTACATCTATTATATCATAATACAATATGAATATGGTGGGTAAATATACTATCGAGACTCATTAGATAATTTGAATTATTTCAAATGTATATGGAATATGTGTCATTATGTAACAATCTTTTAACTTAGTTTCTTAGTGATGAAGTAACCTAAGATTTGGTGATGGAGAATTAGAAAATACTGAAACTTATTACATGTATTATACCATAATACAATATGAATATGGTGAATAAATATACTATCGAGACTCATTATATAATTTGAATTATTTCAAATGTATATGGAATATGAGTTATTAAGTAATAGTCTTTTAACTTAGTTTCTTAGTGATGAACTAACCTAAGATTTGGTGATGGAGAATTAGAAAATACTAAAACTGTTTACATCTATTATACCAAAATACAATATGAATATGGTGGGTAAATATACTATCGAGACTCATTAGATAATTTTAATTATTTCAAATGTATATGGAATATGTGTCATTAAGTAATAGTCTTTTAACTTAGTTTCTTAGTGATGAAGTAACCTAAGATTTGGTGATCGAGAATTAGAAAATACTGAAATTGTTTACATGTATTATACCATAATACAATATGAATATGGTGAATAAATATACTATTGAGACTCATTATATAATTTGAATTATTTCAAATGTATATGGAATATGTGTCATTAAGTAATAGTCTTTTAACTTAGTTTCTTAGTTATGAAGTAACCTAAGATTTGGTGATGGAGAATTAGAAAATACTGAAACTGTTTACATCTATTATACCATAATAAAATATGAATATGGTGAATAAATATACTATCGAGACTCATTAGATAGTTTGAATTATTTCAAATGTATATGGAATATGTGTCATTAAGTAATAGTCTTTTAACTTAGTTTCTTAGTGAAGAAGTAACCTAAAATTTGGTGATGGAGATGAAGGAAAATACTGAAATTGTTTACATCTATTATACCATAATACAATATGTATATGGTGGATAAATATACTATCGAGACTCATTAGATAATTTGAATTATTTAAAATGTATATGGAATATGTGTCATTAAGTAATAGTCTTTTAACTTAGTTTCTTAGTGATGAAGTAACCTAAGATTTGGTGATGGAGAATTAGAAAATACTGAAATTGTTTACATGTATTATACCATAATACAATATGAATATGGTGAATAAATATTCTATTGAGACTCATTATATAATTTGAATTATTTCAAATGTATATGGAATATGTGTCATTAAGTAATAGTCTTTTAACTTAGTTTCTTAGTTATGAAGTAACCTAAGATTTGGTGATGGAGAATTAGAAAATACTGAAACTGTTTACATCTATTATACCATAATAAAATATGAATATGGTGAATAAATATACTATCGAGACTCATTAGATAGTTTGAATTATTTCAAATGTATATGGAATATGTGTCATTAAGTAATAGTCTTTTAACTTAATTTCTTAGTGAAGAAGTAACCTAAAATTTGGTGATGGAGAAGAAGGAATATACTGAAATTGTTTACATCTATTATACCATAATACAATATGTATATGGTGGATAAATATACTATCGAGACTCATTAGATAATTTGAATTATTTAAAATGTATATGGAATATGTGTCATTAAGTAATAGTCTTTTAACTTAGTTTCTTAGTGATGAAGTAACCTAAGATTTGGTGATGGAGAATTAGAAAATACTGAAACTATTTACATCTATTATATCATAATACAATATGAATATGGTGGGTAAATATACTATCGAGACTCATTAGATAATTTGAATTATTTCAAATGTATATGGAATATGTGTCATTATGTAACAGTCTTTTAACTTAGTTTCTTAGTGATGAAGTATCCTAAGATTTGGTGATGGAGAATTAGAAAATACTGAAACTGTTTACATCTATTATACCATAATAAAATATGAATATGGTGAATAAATATACTATCGAGACTCATTAGATAGTTTGAATTATTTCAAATGTATATGGAATATGTGTCATTAAGTAATAGTCTTTTAACTTAGTTTCTTAGTGAAGAAGTAACCTAAAATTTGGTGATGGAGAAGAAGGAAAATACTGAAATTGTTTACATCTATTATACCATAATACAATATGTATATGGTGGATAAATATACTATCGAGACTCATTAGATAATTTGAATTATTTAAAATGTATATGGAATATGTGTCATTAAGTAATAGTCTTTTAACTTAGTTTCTTAGTGATGAAGTAACCTAAGATTTGGTGATGGAGAATTAGAAAATACTGAAACTATTTACATCTATTATATCATAATACAATATGAATATGGTGGGTAAATATACTATCGAGACTCATTAGATAATTTGAATTATTTCAAATGTATATGGAATATGTGTCATTATGTAACAGTCTTTTAACTTAGTTTCTTAGTGATGAAGTATCCTAAGTTTTGGTGATGGAGAATTAGAAAATAATGAAATTGTTTACATCTATTATACCATAATACAATATGTATATGGTGGATAAATATACTATCGAGACTCATTAGATAATTTGAATTATTTAAAATGTATATGGAATATGTGTCATTAAGTAATAGTCTTTTAACTTAGTTTCTTAGTTATGAAGTAACCTAAGATTTGGTGATGGAGAATTAGAAAATACTGAAACTGTTTACATCTTTTATACCATAATAAAATATGAATATGGTGAATAAATATACTATCGAGACTCATTAGATAATTTGAATTATTTCAAATGTATATGGAATATGTGTCATTAAGTAATAGTCTTTTAACTTAGTTTCTTAGTGAAGAAGTAACCTAAAATTTGGTGATGGAGAAGAAGGAAAATACTGAAATTGTTTACATCTATTATACCATAATACAATATGTATATGGTGGATAAATATACTATCGAGACTCATTAGATAACTTGAATTATTTAAAATGTATATGGAATATGTGTCATTAAGTAATAGTCTTTTAACTTAGTTTCTTAGTGATGAAGTAACCTAAGATTTGGTGATGGAGAATTAGAAAATACTGAAATTGTTTACATGTATTATACCATAATACAATATGAATATGGTGAATAAATATACTATTGAGACTCATTATATAATTTGAATTATTTCAAATGTATATGGAATATGTGTCATTAAGTAATAGTCTTTTAACTTAGTTTCTTAGTTATGAAGTAACCTAAGATTTGGTGATGGAGAATTAGAAAATACTGAAACTGTTTACATCTATTATACCATAATAAAATATGAATATGGTGAATAAATATACTATTGAGACTCATTAGATAATTTGAATTATTTCAAATGTATATGGAATATGTGTCATTAAGTAATAGTCTTTTAACTTAGTTTCTTAGTGAAGAAGTAACCTAAAATTTGGTGATGGAGAAGAAGGAAAATACTGAAATTGTTTACATCTATTATACCATAATACAATATGTATATGGTGGATAAATATACTATCGAGACTCATTAGATAATTTGAATTATTTAAAATGTATATGGAATATGTGTCATTAAGTAATAGTCTTTTAACTTAGTTTCTTAGTTATGAAGTAACCTAAGATTTGGTGATGGAGAATTAGAAAATACTGAAACTGTTTACATCTTTTATACCATAATAAAATATGAATATGGTGAATAAATATACTATCGAGACTCATTAGATAATTTGAATTATTCCAAATGTATATGGAATATGTGTCATTAAGTAATAGTCTTTTAACTTAGTTTCTTAGTGATGAAGTAACCTAAGATTTGGTGATGGAGAATTAGAAAATACTGAAACTATTTACATCTATTATATCATAATACAATATGAATATGGTGGGTAAATATACTATCGAGACTCATTAGATAATTTGAATTATTTCAAATGTATATGGAATATGTGTCATTATGTAACAGTCTTTTAACTTAGTATCTTAGTGATGAAGTAACCTAAGATTTGGTGATGGAGAATTAGAAAATACTGAAATTGTTTACATGTATTATACCATAATACAATATGAATATGGTGAATAAATATACTATTGAGACTCATTATATAATTTGAATTATTTCAAATGTATATGGAATATGTGTCATTAAGTAATAGTCTTTTAACTTAGTTTCTTAGTTATGAAGTAACCTAAGATTTGGTGATGGAGAATTAGAAAATACTGAAACTGTTTACATCTTTTATACCATAATAAAATATGAATATGGTGAATAAATATACTATCGAGACTCATTAGATAATTTGAATTATTTCAAATGTATATGGAATATGTGTCATTAAGTAATAGTCTTTTAACTTAGTTTCTTAGTGAAGAAGTAACCTAAAATTTGGTGATGGAGAAGAAGGAAAATACTGAAATTGTTTACATCTATTATACCATAATACAATATGTATATGGTGGATAAATATATTATCGAGACTCATTAGATAATTTGAATTATTTAAAATGTATATGGAATATGTGTCATTAAGTAATAGTCTTTTAACTTAGTTTCTTAGTGATGAAGTAACCTAAGATTTGGTGATGGAGAATTAGAAAATACTGAAATTGTTTACATGTATTATACCATAATACAATATGAATATGGTGAATAAATATACTATTGAGACTCATTATATAATTTGAATTATTTCAAATGTATATGGAATATGTGTCATTAAGTAATAGTCTTTTAACTTAGTTTCTTAGTTATGAAGTAACCTAAGATTTGGTGATGGAGAATTAGAAAATACTGAAACTGTTTACATCTATTATACCATAATAAAATATGAATATGGTGAATAAATATACTATTGAGACTCATTAGATAATTTGAATTATTTAAAATGTATATGGAATATGTGTCATTAAGTAATAGTCTTTTAACTTAGTTTCTTAGTGATGAAGTAACCTAAGATTTGGTGATGGAGAATTAGAAAATACTGAAATTGTTTACATGTATTATACCATAATACAATATGAATATGGTGAATAAATATACTATTGAGACTCATTATATAATTTGAATTATTTCAAATGTATATGGAATATGTGTCATTAAGTAATAGTCTTTTAACTTAGTTTCTTAGTTATGAAGTAACCTAAGATTTGGTGATGGAGAATTAGAAAATACTGAAACTGTTTACATCTATTATACCATAATAAAATATGAATATGGTGAATAAATATACTATTGAGACTCATTAGATAATTTGAATTATTTCAAATGTATATGGAATATGTGTCATTAAGTAATAGTCTTTTAACTTAGTTTCTTAGTGAAGAAGTAACCTAAAATTTGGTGATGGAGAAGAAGGAAAATACTGAAATTGTTTACATCTATTATACCATAATACAATATGTATATGGTGGATAAATATACTATCGAGACTCATTAGATAATTTGAATTATTTAAAATGTATATGGAATATGTGTCATTAAGTAATAGTCTTTTAACTTAGTTTCTTAGTTATGAAGTAACCTAAGATTTGGTGATGGAGAATTAGAAAATACTGAAACTGTTTACATCTTTTATACCATAATAAAATATGAATATGGTGAATAAATATACTATCGAGACTCATTAGATAATTTGAATTATTTCAAATGTATATGGAATATGTGTCATTAAGTAATAGTCTTTTAACTTAGTTTCTTAGTGATGAAGTAACCTAAGATTTGGTGATGGAGAATTAGAAAATACTTAAACTATTTACATCTATTATATCATAATACAATATGAATATGGTGGGTAAATATACTATCGAGACTCATTAGATAATTTGAATTATTTAAAATGTATATGGAATATGTGTCATTAAGGAATAGTCTTTTAACTTAGTATCTTAGTGATGAAGTAACCTAAGATTTGGTGATGGAGAATTAGAAAATACTGAAATTGTTTACATCTATTATACCATAATACAATATGTATATGGTGGATAAATATACTATCGAGACTCATTAGATAATTTGAATTATTTAAAATGTATATGGAATATGTGTCATTAAGTAATAGTCTTTTAACTTAGTTTCTTAGTTATGAAGTAACCTAAGATTTGGTGATGGAGAATTAGAAAATACTGAAACTGTTTACATCTATTATACCATAATAAAATATGAATATGGTGAATAAATATACTATTGAGACTCATTAGATAATTTGAATTATTTCAAATGTATATGGAATATGTGTCATTAAGTAATAGTCTTTTAACTTAGTTTCTTAGTGAAGAAGTAACCTAAAATTTGGTGATGGAGAAGAAGGAAAATACTGAAATTGTTTACATCTATTATACCATAATACAATATGTATATGGTGGATAAATATCCTATCGAGACTCATTAGATAATTTGAATTATTTAAAATGTATATGGAATATGTGTCATTAAGTAATAGTCTTTTAACTTAGTTTCTTAGTTATGAAGTAACCTAAGATTTGGTGATGGAGAATTAGAAAATACTGAAACTGTTTACATCTTTTATACCATAATAAAATATGAATATGGTGAATAAATATACTATCGAGATTCATTAGATAATTTGAATTATTTCAAATGTATATGGAATATGTGTCATTAAGTAATAGTCTTTTAACTTAGTTTCTTAGTGAAGAAGTAACCTAAAATTTGGTGATGGAGAAGAAGGAAAATACTGAAATTGTTTACATCTATTATACCATAATACAATATGTATATGGTGGATAAATATACTATCGAGACTCATTAGATAATTTGAATTATTTAAAATGTATATGGAATATGTGTCATTAAGTAATAGTCTTTTAACTTAGTTTCTTAGTTATGAAGTAACCTAAGATTTGGTGATGGAGAATTAGAAAATACTGAAACTGTTTACATCTTTTATACCATAATAAAATATGAATATGGTGAATAAATATACTATCGAGACTCATTAGATAATTTGAATTATTTCAAATGTATATGGAATATGTGTCATTAAGTAATAGTCTTTTAACTTAGTTTCTTAGTGATGAAGTAACCTAAGATTTGGTGATGGAGAATTAGAAAATACTTAAACTATTTACATCTATTATATCATAATACAATATGAATATGGTGGGTAAATATACTATCGAGACTCATTAGATAATTTGAATTATTTAAAATGTATATGGAATATGTGTCATTAAGGAATAGTCTTTTAACTTAGTATCTTAGTGATGAAGTAACCTAAGATTTGGTGATGGAGAATTAGAAAATACTGAAATTGTTTACATCTATTATACCATAATACAATATGTATATGGTGGATAAATATACTATCGAGACTCATTAGATAATTTGAATTATTTAAAATGTATATGGAATATGTGTCATTAAGTAATAGTCTTTTAACTTAGTTTCTTAGTTATGAAGTAACCTAAGATTTGGTGATGGAGAATTAGAAAATACTGAAACTGTTTACATCTATTATACCATAATAAAATATGAATATGGTGAATAAATATACTATTGAGACTCATTAGATAATTTGAATTATTTCAAATGTATATGGAATATGTGTCATTAAGTAATAGTCTTTTAACTTAGTTTCTTAGTGAAGAAGTAACCTAAAATTTGGTGATGGAGAAGAAGGAAAATACTGAAATTGTTTACATCTATTATACCATAATACAATATGTATATGGTGGATAAATATCCTATCGAGACTCATTAGATAATTTGAATTATTTAAAATGTATATGGAATATGTGTCATTAAGTAATAGTCTTTTAACTTAGTTTCTTAGTTATGAAGTAACCTAAGATTTGGTGATGGAGAATTAGAAAATACTGAAACTGTTTACATCTTTTATACCATAATAAAATATGAATATGGTGAATAAATATACTATCGAGACTCATTAGATAATTTGAATTATTTCAAATGTATATGGAATATGTGTCATTAAGTAATAGTCTTTTAACTTAGTTTCTTAGTGAAGAAGTAACCTAAAATTTGGTGATGGAGAAGAAGGAAAATACTGAAATTGTTTACATCTATTATACCATAATACAATATGTATATGGTGGATAAATATACTATCGAGACTCATTAGATAATTTGAATTATTTAAAATGTATATGGAATATGTGTGATTAAGTAATAGTCTTTTAACTTAGTTTCTTAGTGATGAAGTAACCTAAGATTTGGTGATGGAGAATTAGAAAATACTGAAATTGTTTACATGTATTATACCATAATACAATATGAATATGGTGAATAAATATACTATTGAGACTCATTATATAATTTGAATTATTTCAAATGTATATGGAATATGTGTCATTAAGTAATAGTCTTTTAACTTAGTTTCTTAGTTATGAAGTAACCTAAGATTTGGTGATGGAGAATTAGAAAATACTGAAACTGTTTACATCTATTATACCATAATAAAATATGAATATGGTGAATAAATATACTATTGAGACTCATTAGATAATTTGAATTATTTAAAATGTATATGGAATATGTGTCATTAAGTAATAGTCTTTTAACTTAGTTTCTTAGTGAAGAAGTAACCTAAAATTTGGTGATGGAGAAGAAGGAAAATACTGAAATTGTTTACATCTATTATACCATAATACAATATGTATATGGTGGATAAATATACTATCGAGACTCATTAGATAATTTGAATTATTTAAAATGTATATGGAATATGTGTCATTAAGTAATAGTCTTTTAACTTAGTTTCTTAGTTATGAAGTAACCTAAGATTTGGTGATGGAGAATTAGAAAATATTGAAACTGTTTACATCTATTATACCATAATAAAATATGAATATGGTGAATAAATATACTATCGAGACTCATTAGATAATTTGAATTATTTCAAATGTATATGGAATATGTGTCATTAAGTAATAGTCTTTTAACTTAGTTTCTTAGTGATGAAGTAACCTAAGATTTGGTGATGGAGAATTAGAAAATACTGAAACTATTTACATCTATTATATCTTAATACAATATGAATATGGTGGGTAAATATACTATCGAGACTCATTAGATAATTTGAATTATTTCAAATGTATATGTAATATGTGTCATTATGTAACAGTCTTTTAACTTAGTATCTTAGTGATGAAGTAACCTAAGATTTGGTGATGGAGAATTAGAAAATACTGAAACTGTTTACATCTATTATACCATAATAAAATATGAATATGGTGAATAAATATACTATTGAGACTCATTAGATAATTTGAATTATTTCAAATGTATATGGAATATGTGTCATTAAGTAATAGTCTTTTAACTTAGTTTCTTAGTGAAGAAGTAACCTAAAATTTGGTGATGGAGAAGAAGGAAAATACTGAAATTGTTTACATCTATTATACCATAATACAATATGTATATGGTGGATAAATATACTATCGAGACTCATTAGATAATTTGAATTATTTAAAATGTATATGGAATATGTGTCATTAAGTAATAGTCTTTTAACTTAGTTTCTTAGTTATGAAGTAACCTAAGATTTGGTGATGGAGAATTAGAAAATACTGAAACTGTTTACATCTTTTATACCATAATAAAATATGAATATGGTGAATAAATATACTATCGAGACTCATTAGATAATTTGAATTATTTCAAATGTATATGGAATATGTGTCATTAAGTAATAGTCTTTTAACTTAGTTTCTTAGTGATGAAGTAACCTAAGATTTGGTGATGGAGAATTAGAAAATACTTAAACTATTTACATCTATTATATCATAATACAATATGAATATGGTGGGTAAATATACTATCGAGACTCATTAGATAATTTGAATTATTTAAAATGTATATGGAATATGTGTCATTAAGGAATAGTCTTTTAACTTAGTATCTTAGTGATGAAGTAACCTAAGATTTGGTGATGGAGAATTAGAAAATACTGAAATTGTTTACATGTATTATACCATAATACAATATGAATATGGTGAATAAATATACTATTGAGACTCATTATATAATTTGAATTATTTCAAATGTATATGGAATATGTGTCATTAAGTAATAGTCTTTTAACTTAGTTTCTTAGTTATGAAGTAACCTAAGATTTGGTGATGGAGAATTAGAAAATACTGAAACTGTTTACATCTATTATACCATAATAAAATATGAATATGGTGAATAAATATACTATTGAGACTCATTAGATAATTTGAATTATTTCAAATGTATATGGAATATGTGTCATTAAGTAATAGTCTTTTAACTTAGTTTCTTAGTGAAGAAGTAACCTAAAATTTGGTGATGGAGAAGAAGGAAAATACTGAAATTGTTTACATCTATTATACCATAATACAATATGTATATGGTGGATAAATATCCTATCGAGACTCATTAGATAATTTGAATTATTTAAAATGTATATGGAATATGTGTCATTAAGTAATAGTCTTTTAACTTAGTTTCTTAGTTATGAAGTAACCTAAGATTTGGTGATGGAGAATTAGAAAATACTGAAACTGTTTACATCTTTTATACCATAATAAAATATGAATATGGTGAATAAATATACTATCGAGACTCATTAGATAATTTGAATTATTTCAAATGTATATGGAATATGTGTCATTAAGTAATAGTCTTTTAACTTAGTTTCTTAGTGAAGAAGTAACCTAAAATTTGGTGATGGAGAAGAAGGAAAATACTGAAATTGTTTACATCTATTATACCATAATACAATATGTATATGGTGGATAAATATACTATCGAGACTCATTAGATAATTTGAATTATTTAAAATGTATATGGAATATGTGTCATTAAGTAATAGTCTTTTAACTTAGTTTCTTAGTGATGAAGTAACCTAAGATTTGGTGATGGAGAATTAGAAAATACTGAAATTGTTTACATGTATTATACCATAATACAATATGAATATGGTGAATAAATATACTATTGAGACTCATTATATAATTTGAATTATTTCAAATGTATATGGAATATGTGTCATTAAGTAATAGTCTTTTAACTTAGTTTCTTAGTTATGAAGTAACCTAAGATTTGGTGATGGAGAATTAGAAAATACTGAAACTGTTTACATCTATTATACCATAATAAAATATGAATATGGTGAATAAATATACTATTGAGACTCATTAGATAATTTGAATTATTTAAAATGTATATGGAATATGTGTCATTAAGTAATAGTCTTTTAACTTAGTTTCTTAGTGAAGAAGTAACCTAAAATTTGGTGATGGAGAAGAAGGAAAATACTGAAATTGTTTACATCTATTATACCATAATACAATATGTATATGGTGGATAAATATACTATCGAGACTCATTAGATAATTTGAATTATTTAAAATGTATATGGAATATGTGTCATTAAGTAATAGTCTTTTAACTTAGTTTCTTAGTTATGAAGTAACCTAAGATTTGGTGATGGAGAATTAGAAAATACTGAAACTGTTTACATCTATTATACCATAATAAAATATGAATATGGTGAATAAATATACTATCGAGACTCATTAGATAATTTGAATTATTTCAAATGTATATGGAATATGTGTCATTAAGTAATAGTCTTTTAACTTAGTTTCTTAGTGATGAAGTAACCTAAGATTTGGTGATGGAGAATTAGAAAATACTGAAACTATTTACATCTATTATATCTTAATACAATATGAATATGGTGGGTAAATATACTATCGAGACTCATTAGATAATTTGAATTATTTCAAATGTATATGGAATATGTGTCATTATGTAACAGTCTTTTAACTTAGTATCTTAGTGATGAAGTAACCTAAGATTTGGTGATGGAGAATTAGAAAATACTGAAACTGTTTACATCTATTATACCATAATAAAATATGAATATGGTGAATAAATATACTATTGAGACTCATTAGATAATTTGAATTATTTCAAATGTATATGGAATATGTGTCATTAAGTAATAGTCTTTTAACTTAGTTTCTTAGTGAAGAAGTAACCTAAAATTTGGTGATGGAGAAGAAGGAAAATACTGAAATTGTTTACATCTATTATACCATAATACAATATGTATATGGTGGATAAATATACTATCGAGACTCATTAGATAATTTGAATTATTTAAAATGTATATGGAATATGTGTCATTAAGGAATAGTCTTTTAACTTAGTTTCTTAGTGATGAAGTAACTTAAGATTTGGTGATGGAGAATTAGAAAATACTGAAATTGTTTACATGTATTATACCATAATACAATATGAATATGGTGAATAAATATACTATTGAGACTCATTATATAATTTGAATTATTTCAAATGTATATGGAATATGTGTCATTAAGTAATAGTCTTTTAACTTAGTTTCTTAGTTATGAAGTAACCTAAGATTTGGTGATGGAGAATTAGAAAATACTGAAACTGTTTACATCTATTATACCATAATAAAATATGAATATGGTGAATAAATATACTATTGAGACTCATTAGATAATTTGAATTATTTCAAATGTATATGGAATATGTGTCATTAAGTAATAGTCTTTTAACTTAGTTTCTTAGTGAAGAAGTAACCTAAAATTTGGTGATGGAGAAGAAGGAAAATACTGAAATTGTTTACATCTATTATACCATAATACAATATGTATATGGTGGATAAATATACTATCGAGACTCATTAGATAATTTGAATTATTTAAAATGTATATGGAATATGTGTCATTAAGTAATAGTCTTTTAACTTAGTTTCTTAGTTATGAAGTAACCTAAGATTTGGTGATTGAGAATTAGAAAATACTGAAACTGTTTACATCTTTTATACCATAATAAAATATGAATATGGTGAATAAATATACTATCGAGACTCATTAGATAATTTGAATTATTTCAAATGTATATGGAATATGTGTCATTAAGTAATAGTCTTTTAACTTAGTTTCTTAGTGAAGAAGTAACCTAAAATTTGGTGATGGAGAAGAAGGAAAATACTGAAATTGTTTACATCTATTATACCATAATACAATATGTATATGGTGGATAAATATACTATCGAGACTCATTAGATAATTTGAATTATTTAAAATGTATATGGAATATGTGTCATTAAGTAATAGTCTTTTAACTTAGTTTCTTAGTGATGAAGTAACCTAAGATTTGGTGATGGAGAATTAGAAAATACTGAAATTGTTTACATGTATTATACCATAATACAATATGAATATGGTGAATAAATATACTATTGAGACTAATTATATAATTTGAATTATTTCAAATGTTATGGAATATGTGTCATTAAGTAATAGTCTTTTAACTTAGTTTCTTAGTTATGAAGTAACCTAAGATTTGGTGATGGAGAATTAGAAAATACTGAAACTGTTTACCTCTATTATACCATAATAAAATATGAATATGGTGAATAAATATACTATTGAGACTCATTAGATAATTTGAATTATTTCAAATGTATATGGAATATGTGTCATTAAGTAATAGTCTTTTAACTTAGTTTCTTAGTGAAGAAGTAACCTAAAATTTGGTGATGGAGAAGAAGGAAAATACTGAAATTGTTTACATCTATTATACCATAATACAATATGTATATGGTGGATAAATATACTATCGAGACTCATTAGATAATTTGAATTATTTAAAATGTATATGGAATATGTGTCATTAAGTAATAGTCTTTTAACTTAGTTTCTTAGTTATGAAGTAACCTAAGATTTGGTGATGGAGAATTAGAAAATACTGAAACTGTTTACATCTTTTATACCATAATAAAATATGAATATGGTGAATAAATATACTATCGAGACTCATTAGATAATTTGAATTATTTCAAATGTATATGGAATATGTGTCATTAAGTAATAGTCTTTTAACTTAGTTTCTTAGTGATGAAGTAACCTAAGATTTGGTGATGGAGAATTAGAAAATACTGAAACTATTTACATCTATTATATCATAATACAATATGAATATGGTGGGTAAATATACTATCGAGACTCATTAGATAATTTGAATTATTTCAAATGTATATGGAATATGTGTCATTATGTAACAGTCTTTTAACTTAGTATCATAGTGATGAAGTAACCTAAGATTTGGTGATGGAGAATTAGAAAATACTGAAACTGTTTACATGTATTATACCATAATACAATATGAATATGGTGAATAAATATACTATCGAGACTCATTATATAATTTGAATTATTTCAAATGTATATGGAATATGAGTTATTAAGTAATAGTCTTTTAACTTAGTTTCTTAGTGATGAACTAACCTAAGATTTGGTGATGGAGAATTAGAAAATACTGAAACTGTTTACATCTATTATACCAAAATACAATATGAATATGGTGGATAAATATACTATCTAGACTCATTAGATAATTTGAATTATTTCAAATGTAAATGGAATATGTGTCATTAAGTAATAGTCTTTTAACTTAGTTTCTTAGTGAAGAAGTAACCTAAAATTTGGTGATGGAGAAGAAGGAAAATACTGAAATTGTTTACATCTATTATACCATAATACAATATGAATATGGTGGATAAATATACTATCGAGACTCATTAGATAATTTGAATTATTTAAAATTAATATGGAATATGTGTCATTAAGTAATAGTCCTTTTAACTTAGTTTCTTGGTGAAGAAGTAACCTAAAATTTGGTGATGGAAAAGAAGGAAAATACTGAAATTGTTTACATCTATTATACCAAAATACAATATGAATATGGTGAATAAGTATACTATCGAGACTCATTAGATAATTTGATTTATTTCAAATGTATATGGAATATGTGTCCTTAAGTAATAGTCTTTTAACTTAGTTTCTTAGTGATGAAGTAACCTAAGATTTGGTGATGGAGAATTAGAAAATACTAAAACTATTTACATCTATTATACCATAATACAATATGAATATGGTGGGTAAATATACTATCGAGACTCATTAGATAATTTTAATTATTTCAAATGTATATGGAATATGTGTCATTAAGTAATAGTCTTTTAACTTAGTTTCTTAGTGATGAAGTAACCTAAGATTTGGTGATGGAGAATTAGAAAATACTGAAATTGTTTACATGTATTATACCATAATACAATATGAATATGGTGAATAAATATACTATTGAGACTCATTATATAATTTGAATTATTTCAAATGTATATGGAATATGTGTCATTAAGTAATAGTCTTTTAACTTAGTTTCTTAGTTATGAAGTAACCTAAGATTTGGTGATGGAGAATTAGAAAATACTGAAACTGTTTACATCTATTATACCATAATAAAATATGAATATGGTGAATAAATATACTATCGAGACTCATTAGATAGTTTGAATTATTTCAAATGTATATGGAATATGTGTCATTAAGTAATAGTCTTTTAACTTAGTTTCTTAGTGAAGAAGTAACCTAAAATTTGGTGATGGAGAAGAAGGAAAATACTGAAATTGTTTACATCTATTATACCATATAATACAATATGTATATGGTGGATAAATATACTATCGAGACTCATTAGATAATTTGAATTATTTAAAATGTATATGGAATATGTGTCATTAAGTAATAGTCTTTTAACTTAGTTTCTTAGTGATGAAGTAACCTAAGATTTGGTGATGGAGAATTAGAAAATACTGAAATTGTTTACATGTATTATACCATAATACAATATGAATATGGTGAATAAATATACTATTGAGACTCATTATATAATTTGAATTATTTCAAATGTATATGGAATATGTGTCATTAAGTAATAGTCTTTTAACTTAGTTTCTTAGTTATGAAGTAACCTAAGATTTGGTGATGGAGAATTAGAAAATACTGAAACTGTTTACATCTATTATACCATAATAAAATATGAATATAGTGAATAAATATACTATCGAGACTCATTAGATAGTTTGAATTATTTCAAATGTATATGGAATATGTGTCATTAAGTAATAGTCTTTTAACTTAGTTTCTTAGTGAAGAAGTAACCTAAAATTTGGTGATGGAGAAGAAGGAAAATACTGAAATTGTTTACATCTATTATACCATAATACAATATGTATATGGTGGATAAATATACTATCGAGACTCATTAGATAATTTGAATTATTTAAAATGTATATGGAATATGTGTCATTAAGTAATAGTCTTTTAACTTAGTTTCTTAGTGATGAAGTAACCTAAGATTTGGTGATGGAGAATTAGAAAATACTGAAACTATTTACATCTATTATATCATAATACAATATGAATATGGGGGGTAAATATACTATCGAGACTCATTAGATAATTTGAATTATTTCAAATGTATATGGAATATGTGTCATTATGTAACAGTCTTTTAACTTAGTTTCTTAGTGATGAAGTATCCTAAGATTTGGTGATGGAGAATTAGAAAATACTGAAATTGTTTACATCTATTATACCATAATACAATATGTATATGGTGGATAAATATACTATCGAGACTCATTAGATAATTTGAATTATTTAAAATGTATATGGAATATGTGTCATTAAGTAATAGTCTTTTAACTTAGTTTCTTAGTTATGAAGTAACCTAAGATTTGGTGATGGAGAATTAGAAAATACTGAAACTGTTTACATCTTTTATACCATAATAAAATATGAATATGGTGAATAAATATACTATCGAGACTCATTAGATAATTTGAATTATTTCAAATGTATATGGAATATGTGTCATTAAGTAATAGTCTTTTAACTTAGTTTCTTAGTGAAGAAGTAACCTAAAATTTGGTGATGGAGAAGAAGGAAAATACTGAAATTGTTTACATCTATTATACCATAATACAATATGTATATGGTGGATAAATATACTATCGAGACTCATTAGATAATTTGAATTATTTAAAATGTATATGGAATATGTGTCATTAAGTAATAGTCTTTTAACTTAGTTTCTTAGTGATGAAGTAACCTAAGATTTGGTGATGGAGAATTAGAAAATACTGAAATTGTTTACATGTATTATACCATAATACAATATGAATATGGTGAATAAATATACTATTGAGACTCATTATATAATTTGAATTATTTCAAATGTATATGGAATATGTGTCATTAAGTAATAGTCTTTTAACTTAGTTTCTTAGTTATGAAGTAACCTAAGATTTGGTGATGGAGAATTAGAAAATACTGAAACTGTTTACATCTATTATACCATAATAAAATATGAATATGGTGAATAAATATACTATTGAGACTCATTAGATAATTTGAATTATTTCAAATGTATATGGAATATGTGTCATTAAGTAATAGTCTTTTAACTTAGTTTCTTAGTGAAGAAGTAACCTAAAATTTGGTGATGGAGAAGAAGGAAAATACTGAAATTGTTTACATCTATTATACCATAATACAATATGTATATGGTGGATAAATATACTATCGAGACTCATTAGATAATTTGAATTATTTAAAATGTATATGGAATATGTGTCATTAAGTAATAGTCTTTTAACTTAGTTTCTTAGTTATGAAGTAACCTAAGATTTGGAAATGGAGAATTAGAAAATACTGAAACTGTTTACATCTTTTATACCATAATAAAATATGAATATGGTGAATAAATATACTATCGAGACTCATTAGATAATTTGAATTATTTCAAATGTATATGGAATATGTGTCATTAAGTAATAGTCTTTTAACTTAGTTTCTTAGTGATGAAGTAACCTAAGATTTGCTGATGGAGAATTAGAAAATACTGAAACTATTTACATCTATTATATCATAATACAATATGAATATGGTGGGTAAATATACTATCGAGACTCATTAGATAATTTGAATTATTTCAAATGTATATGGAATATGTGTCATTATGTAACAGTCTTTTAACTTAGTATCTTAGTGATGAAGTAACCTAAGATTTGGTGATGGAGAATTAGAAAATACTGAAATTGTTTACATGTATTATACCATAATACAATATGAATATGGTGAATAAATATACTATTGAGACTCATTATATAATTTGAATTATTTCAAATGTATATGGAATATGTGTCATTAAGTAATAGTCTTTTAACTTAGTTTCTTAGTTATGAAGTAACCTAAGATTTGGTGATGGAGAATTAGAAAATACTGAAACTGTTTACATCTATTATACCATAATAAAATATGAATATGGTGAATAAATATACTATTGAGACTCATTAGATAATTTGAATTATTTCAAATGTATATGGAATATGTGTCATTAAGTAATAGTCCTTTTAACTTAGTTTCTTAGTGAAGAAATAACCTAAAATTTGGTGATGGAGAAGAAGGAAAATACTGAAATTGTTTACATCTATTATACCATAATACAATATGTATATGGTGGATAAATATACTATCGAGACTCATTAGATAATTTGAATTATTTAAAATGTATATGGAATATGTGTCATTAAGTAATAGTCTTTTAACTTAGTTTCTTAGTTATGAAGTAACCTAAGATTTGGTGATGGAGAATTAGAAAATACTGAAACTGTTTACATCTTTTATACCATAATAAAATATGAATATGGTGAATAAATATACTATCGAGACTCATTAGATAATTTGAATTATTTCAAATGTATATGGAATATGTGTCATTAAGTAATAGTCTTTTAACTTAGTTTCTTAGTGAAGAAGTAACCTAAAATTTGTAGATGGAGAAGAAGGAAAATACTGAAATTGTTTACATCTATTATACCATAATACAATATGTATATGGTGGATAAATATACTATCGAGACTCATTAGATAATTTGAATTATTTAAAATGTATATGGAATATGTGTCATTAAGTAATAGTCTTTTAACTTAGTTTCTTAGTGATGAAGTAACCTAAGATTTGGTGATGGAGAATTAGAAAATACTGAAATTGTTTACATGTATTATACCATAATACAATATGAATATGGTGAATAAATATACTATTGAGACTCATTATATAATTTGAATTATTTCAAATGTATATGGAATATGTGTCATTAAGTAATAGTCTTTTAACTTAGTTTCTTAGTTATGAAGTAACCTAAGATTTGGTGATGGAGAATTAGAAAATACTGAAACTGTTTACATCTATTATACCATAAAAAAATATGAATATGGTGAATAAATATACTATTGAGACTCATTAGATAATTTGAATTATTTCAAATGTATATGGAATATGTGTCATTAAGTAATAGTCTTTTAACTTAGTTTCTTAGTGAAGAAGTAACCTAAAATTTGGTGATGGAGAAGAAGGAAAATACTGAAATTGTTTACATCTATTATACCATAATACAATATGTATATGGTGGATAAATATACTATCGAGACTCATTAGATAATTTGAATTATTTAAAATGTATATGGAATATGTGTCATTAAGTAATAGTCTTTTAACTTAGTTTCTTAGTTATGAAGTAACCTAAGATTTGGTGATGGAGAATTAGAAAATACTGAAACTGTTTACATCAATTATACCATAATAAAATATGAATATGGTGAATAAATATACTATCGAGACTCATTAGATAATTTGAATTATTTCAAATGTATATGGAATATGTGTCATTAAGTAATAGTCTTTTAACTTAGTTTCTTAGTGATGAAGTAACCTAAGATTTGGTGATGGAGAATTAGAAAATACTGAAACTATTTACATCTATTATATCATAATACAATATGAATATGGTGGGTAAATATACTATCGAGACTCATTAGATAATTTGAATTATTTCAAATGTATATGGAATATGTGTCATTATGTAACAGTCTTTTAACTTAGTATCTTAGTGATGAAGTAACCTAAGATTTGGTGATGGAGAATTAGAAAATACTGAAACTGTTTACATCTATTATACCATAATAAAATATGAATATGGTGAATAAATATACTATTGAGACTCATTAGATAATTTGAATTATTTCAAATGTATATGGAATATGTGTCATTAAGTAATAGTCTTTTAACTTAGTTTCTTAGTGAAGAAGTAACCTAAAATTTGGTGATGGAGAAGAAGGAAAATACTGAAATTGTTTACATCTATTATACCATAATACAATATGTATATGGTGGATAAATATACTATCGAGACTCATTAGATAATTTGAATTATTTAAAATGTATATGGAATATGTGTCATTAAGTAATAGTCTTTTAACTTAGTTTCTTAGTGATGAAGTAACCTAAGATTTGGTGATGGAGAATTAGAAAATACTGAAATTGTTTACATGTATTATACCATAATACAATATGAATATGGTGAATAAATATACTATTGAGACTCATTATATAATTTGAATTATTTCAAATGTATATGGAATATGTGTCATTAAGTAATAGTCTTTTAACTTAGTTTCTTAGTTATGAAGTAACCTAAGATTTGGTGATGGAGAATTAGAAAATACTGAAACTGTTTACATCTATTATACCATAATAAAATATGAATATGGTGAATAAATATACTATTGAGACTCATTAGATAATTTGAATTATTTCAAATGTATATGGAATATGTGTCATTAAGTAATAGTCTTTTAACTTAGTTTCTTAGTGAAGAAGTAACCTAAAATTTGGTGATGGAGAAGAAGGAAAATACTGAAATTGTTTACATCTATTATACCATAATACAATATGTATATGGTGGATAAATATACTATCGAGACTCATTAGATAATTTGAATTATTTAAAATGTATATGGAATATGTGTCATTAAGTAATAGTCTTTTAACTTAGTTTCTTAGTTATGAAGTAACCTAAGATTTGGTGATTGAGAATTAGAAAATACTGAAACTGTTTACATCTTTTATACCATAATAAAATATGAATATGGTGAATAAATATACTATCGAGACTCATTAGATAATTTGAATTATTTCAAATGTATATGGAATATGTGTCATTAAGTAATAGTCTTTTAACTTAGTTTCTTAGTGAAGAAGTAACCTAAAATTTGGTGATGGAGAAGAAGGAAAATACTGAAATTGTTTACATCTATTATACCATAATACAATATGTATATGGTGGATAAATATACTATCGAGACTCATTAGATAATTTGAATTATTTAAAATGTATATGGAATATGTGTCATTAAGTAATAGTCTTTTAACTTAGTTTCTTAGTGATGAAGTAACCTAAGATTTGGTGATGGAGAATTAGAAAATACTGAAATTGTTTACATGTATTATACCATAATACAATATGAATATGGTGAATAAATATACTATTGAGACTCATTATATAATTTGAATTATTTCAAATGTATATGGAATATGTGTCATTAAGTAATAGTCTTTTAACTTAGTTTCTTAGTTATGAAGTAACCTAAGATTTGGTGATGGAGAATTAGAAAATACTGAAACTGTTTACATCTATTATACCATAATAAAATATGAATATGGTGAATAAATATACTATCGAGACTCATTAGATAGTTTGAATTATTTCAAATGTATATGGAATATGTGTCATTAAGTAATAGTCTTTTAACTTAGTTTCTTAGTGAAGAAGTAACCTAAAATTTGGTGATGGAGAAGAAGGAAAATACTGAAACTGTTTACATCTATTATACCATAATACAATATGAATATGGTGAATAAATATACTATCGAGACTCATTAGATAATTTGAATTATTTCAAATGTATATGGAATATGTGTCATTAAGTAATAGTCTTTTAACTTAGTTTCTTAGTGATGAAGTAACCTAAGATTTGGTGATGGAGAATTAGAAAATACTGAAACTGTTTATATCTATTATACCATAATACAATATGAATATGGTGAATAAATATACTATCGAGAATCATTAGATAATTTGAATTATTTCAAATGTATATGGAATATGTGTCATTAAGTAATAGTCTTTTAACTTAGTTTCTTAGTGATGAAGTAACCTAAGATTTGGTGATGGAGAATTAGAAAATACTGAAACTGTTTACATCTTTTATACCATAATAAAATATGAATATGGTGAATAAATATACTATCGAGACTCATTAGATAATTTGAATTATTTCAAATATATATGGAATATGTGTCATTAAGTAATAGTCTTTTAACTTAGTTTCTTAGTGATGAAGTAACCTAAGATTTGGTGATGGAGAATTAGAAAATACTGAAACTATTTACATCTATTATATCATAATACAATATGAATATGGTGGGTAAATATACTATCGAGACTCATTAGATAATTTGAATTATTTCAAATGTATATGGAATATGTGTCATTATGTAACAGTCTTTTAACTTAGTATCTTAGTGATGAACTAACCTAAGATTTGGTGATGGAGAATTAGAAAATACTGAAACTGTTTACATGTATTATACCATAATACAATATGAATATGGTGAATAAATATACTATCGAGACTCATTATATAATTTGAATTATTTCAAATGTATATGGAATATGAGTTATTAAGTAATAGTCTTTTAACTTAGTTTCTTAGTGATGAACTAACCTAAGATTTGGTGATGGAGAATTAGAAAATACTGAAACTGTTTACATCTATTATACCAAAATACAATATGAATATGGTGGATAAATATACTATCTAGACTCATTTGATAATTTGAATTATTTCAAATGTAAATGGAATATGTGTCATTAAGTAATAGTCTTTTAACTTAGTTTCTTAGTGAAGAAGTAACCTAAAATTTGGTGATGGAGAAGAAGGAAAATACTGAAATTGTTTACATCTATTATACCATAATACAATATGAATATGGTGGATAAATATACTATCGAGACTCATTAGATAATTTGAATTATTTCAAATTAATATGGAATATGTGACATTAAGTAATAGTCTTTTAACTTAGTTTCTTGGTGAAGAAGTAACCTAAAATTTGGTGATGGAAAAGAAGGAAAATACTGAAATTGTTTACATCTATTATACCAAAATACAATATGAATATGGTGAATAAATATAATATCGAGACTCATTAGATAATTTGATTTATTTCAAATGTATATGGAATATGTGTCCTTAAGTAATAGTCTTTTAACTTAGTTTCTTAGTGATGAAGTAACCTAAGATTTGGTGATGGAGAATTAGAAAATACTAAAACTATTTACATCTATTATACCATAATACAATATGAATATGGTGGGTAAATATACTATCGAGACTCATTAGATAATTTTAATTATTTCAAATGTATATAGAATATGTGTCATTAAGTAATAGTCTTTTAACTTAGTTTCTTAGTGATGAAGTAACCTAAGATTTGGTGATGGAGAATTAGAAAATACTGAAATTGTTTACATGTATTATACCATAATACAATATGAATATGGTGAATAAATATACTATTCAGACTCATTATATAATTTGAATTATTTCAAATGTATATGGAATATGTGTCATTAAGTAATAGTCTTTTAACTTAGTTTCTTAGTTATGAAGTAACCTAAGATTTGGTGATGGAGAATTAGAAAATACTGAAACTGTTTACATCTATTATACCATAATAAAATATGAATATGGTGAATAAATATACTATCGAGACTCATTAGATAGTTTGAATTATTTCAAATGTATATGGAATATGTGTCATTAAGTAATAGTCTTTTAACTTAGTTTCTTAGTGAAGAAGTAACCTAAAATTTGGTGATGGAGAAGAAGGAAAATACTGAAACTGTTTACATCTATTATACCATAATACAATATGAATATGGTGAATAAATATACTATCGAGACTCATTAGATAATTTGAATTATTTCAAATGTATATGGAATATGTGTCATTAAGTAATAGTCTTTTAACTTAGTTTCTTAGTGATGAAGTAACCTAAGATTTGGTGATGGAGAATTAGAAAATACTGAAACTGTTTATATCTATTATACCATAATACAATATGAATATGGTGAATAAATATACTATCGAGAATCATTAGATAATTTGAATTATTTCAAATGTATATGGAATATGTGTCATTAAGTAATAGTCTTTTAACTTAGTTTCTTAGTGATGAAGTAACCTAAGATTTGGTGATGGAGAATTAGAAAATACTGAAACTGTTTACATGTTTTATACCATAATACAATATGAATATGGTGTATAAATATACTATCGAGACTCATTATATAATTTGAATTATTTCAAATGTATATGGAATATGTGTCATTAAGTAATAGTCTTTTAACTTAGTTTCTTAGTGATGAAGTAACCTAAGATTTGGTGATGGAGAATTAGAAAATACTGAAACTGTTTATATCTATTATACCATAATACAATATGAATATGGTGAATAAATATACTATCGAGAATCATTAGATAATTTGAATTATTTCAAATGTATATGGAATATGTGTCATTAAGTAATAGTCTTTTAACTTAGTTTCTTAGTGATGAAGTAACCTAAGATTTGGTGATGGAGAATTAGAAAATACTGAAACTGTTTACATGTATTATACCATAATACAATATGAATATGGTGAATAAATATACTATTGAGACTCATTATATAATTTGAATTATTTCAAATGTATATGGAATATGTGTCATTAAGTAATAGTCTTTTAACTTAGTTTCTTAGTTATGAAGTAACCTAAGATTTGGTGATGGAGAATTAGAAAATACTGAAACTGTTTACATCTATTATACCATAATAAAATATGAATATGGTGAATAAATATTACTATTCGAGACTCATTAGATAGTTTGAATTATTTCAAATGTATATGGAATATGTGTCATTAAGTAATAGTCTTTTAACTTAGTTTCTTAGTGAAGAAGTAACCTAAAATTTGGTGATGGAGAAGAAGGAAAATACTGAAACTGTTTACATCTATTATACCATAATACAATATGAATATGGTGAATAAATATACTATCGAGACTCATTAGATAATTTGAATTATTTCAAATGTATATGGAATATGTGTCATTAAGTAATAGTCTTTTAACTTAGTTTCTTAGTGATGAAGTAACCTAAGATTTGGTGATGGAGAATTAGAAAATACTGAAACTGTTTATATCTATTATACCATAATACAATATGAATATGGTGAATAAATATACTATCGAGAATCATTAGATAATTTGAATTATTTCAAATGTATATGGAATATGTGTCATTAAGTAATAGTCTTTTAACTTAGTTTCTTAGTGATGAAGTAACCTAAGATTTGGTGATGGAGAATTAGAAAATACTGAAACTGTTTACATCTTTTATACCATAATAAAATATGAATATGGTGAATAAATATACTATCGAGACTCATTAGATAATTTGAATTATTTCAAATATATATGGAATATGTGTCATTAAGTAATAGTCTTTTAACTTAGTTTCTTAGTGATGAAGTAACCTAAGATTTGGTGATGGAGAATTAGAAAATACTGAAACTATTTACATCTATTATATCATAATACAATATGAATATGGTGGGTAAAATATACTATCGAGACTCATTAGATAATTTGAATTATTTCAAATGTATATGGAATATGTGTCATTATGTAACAGTCTTTTAACTTAGTATCTTAGTGATGAACTAACCTAAGATTTGGTGATGGAGAATTAGAAAATACTGAAACTGTTTACATGTATTATACCATAATACAATATGAATATGGTGAATAAATATACTATCGAGACTCATTATATAATTTGAATTATTTCAAATGTATATGGAATATGAGTTATTAAGTAATAGTCTTTTAACTTAGTTTCTTAGTGATGAACTAACCTAAGATTTGGTGATGGAGAATTAGAAAAATACTGAAACTGTTTTACATCTATTATACCAAAATACAATATGAATATGGTGGATAAATATACTATCTAGACTCATTAGATAATTTGAATTATTTCAAATGTAAATGGAATATGTGTCATTAAGTAATAGTCTTTTAACTTAGTTTCTTAGTGAAGAAGTAACCTAAAATTTGGTGATGGAGAAGAAGGAAAATACTGAAATTGTTTACATCTATTATACCATAATACAATATGAATATGGTGGATAAATATACTATCGAGACTCATTAGATAATTTGAATTATTTCAAATTAATATGGAATATGTGTCATTAAGTAATAGTCTTTTAACTTAGTTTCTTGGTGAAGAAGTAACCTAAAATTTGGTGATGGAAAAGAAGGAAAATACTGAAATTGTTTACATCTATTATACCAAAATACAATATGAATATGGTGAATAAATATAATATCGAGACTCATTAGATAATTTGATTTATTTCAAATGTATATGGAATATGTGTCCTAAAGTAATAGTCTTTTAACTTAGTTTCTTAGTGATGAAGTAACCTAAGATTTGGTGATGGAGAATTAGAAAATACTAAAAACTATTTACATCTATTATACCATAATACAATATGAATATGGTGGGTAAATATACTATCGAGACTCATTAGATAATTTTAATTATTTCAAATGTATATAGAATATGTGTCATTAAGTAATAGTCTTTTAACTTAGTTTCTTAGTGATGAAGTAACCTAAGATTTGGTGATGGAGAATTAGAAAATACTGAAATTGTTTACATGTATTATACCATAATACAATATGAATATGGTGAATAAATATACTATTGAGACTCATTATATAATTTGAATTATTTCAAATGTATATGGAATATGTGTCATTAAGTAATAGTCTTTTAACTTAGTTTCTTAGTTATGAAGTAACCTAAGATTTGGTGATGGAGAATTAGAAAATACTGAAACTGTTTACATCTATTATACCATAATAAAATATGAATATGGTGAATAAATATACTATCGAGGACTCATTAGATAGTTTGAATTATTTCAAATGTATATGGAATATGTGTCATTAAGTAATAGTCTTTTAACTTAGTTTCTTAGTGAAGAAGTAACCTAAAATTTGGTGATGGAGAAGAAGGAAAATACTGAAACTGTTTACATCTATTATACCATAATACAATATGAATATGGTGAATAAATATACTATCGAGACTCATTAGATAATTTGAATTATTTCAAATGTATATGGAATATGTGTCATTAAGTAATAGTCTTTTAACTTAGTTTCTTAGTGATGAAGTAACCTAAGATTTGGTGATGGAGAATTAGAAAATACTGAAACTGTTTATATCTATTATACCATAATACAATATGAATATGGTGAATAAATATACTATCGAGAATCATTAGATAATTTGAATTATTTCAAATGTATATGGAATATGTGTCATTAAGTAATAGTCTTTTAACTTAGTTTCTTAGTGATGAAGTAACCTAAGATTTGGTGATGGAGAATTAGAAAATACTGAAACTGTTTACATGTATTATACCATAATACAATATGAATATGGTGTATAAATATACTATCGAGACTCATTATATAATTTGAATTATTTCAAATGTATATGGAATATGTGTCATTAAGTAATAGTCTTTTAACTTAGTTTCTTAGTGATGAAGTAACCTAAGATTTGGTGATGGAGAATTAGAAAATACTGAAACTGTTTATATCTATTATACCATAATACAATATGAATATGGTGAATAAATATACTATCGAGAATCATTAGATAATTTGAATTATTTCAAATGTATATGGAATATGTGTCATTAAGTAATAGTCTTTTAACTTAGTTTCTTAGTGATGAAGTAACCTAAGATTTGGTGATGGAGAATTAGAAAATACTGAAACTGTTTACATGTATTATACCATAATACAATATGAATATGGTGAATAAATATACTATCGAGACTCATTATATAATTTGAATTATTTCAAATGTATATGGAATGTGTTTCATTAAGTAATAGTCTTTTAACTTAGTTTCTTAGTGATGAAGTAACCTAAGATTTGGTGATGGAGAATTAGAAAATACTGAAACTGTTTATATCTATTATACCATAATACAATATGAATATGGTGAATAAATATAATATCGAGAATCATTAGATAATTTGAATTATTTCAAATGTATATGGAATATGTGTCATTAAGTAATAGTCTTTTAACTTAGTTTCTTAGTGATGAAGTAACCTAAGATTTGGTGATGGAGAATTAGAAAATACTGAAACTGTTTACATGTATTATACCATAATACAATATGAATATGGTGAATAAATATACTATCGAGACTCATTATATAATTTGAATTATTTCAAATGTATATCGAATGTGTGTCATTAAGTAATAGTCTTTTAACTTAGTTTTCTTAGTGATGAACTAACCTAAGATTTGGTGATGGAGAATTAGAAAATACTGAAACTGTTTTACATCTATTATACATAATACAATATGAATATGGTGAATAAATATACTATCGAGAATCTTTAGATAATTTGAATTATTTCAAATTTATATGGAATATGTGTCATTAAGTAATAGTCTTTTAACTTAGTTTCTTAGTGATGAAGTAACCTAAGATTTGGTGATGGAGAATTAGAAAATACTAAAACTGTTTACATGTATTCTACAATAATACAATATGAATATGGTGAATATATATACTATCGAGACTCATTATATAATTTGAATTATTTCAAATGTATATGGAATGTGTGTCATTAAGTAATAGTCTTTTAACTTAGTTTCTTAGTGATGAACTAACATAAGATTTGGTGATGGAGAATTAGAAAATACTGAAACTGTTTACATGTATTATACCATAATACAATATGAATATGGTGAATAAATATACTATCGAGACTCATTATATAATTTGAATTATTTCAAATGTATATCGAATGTGTGTCATTAAGTAATAGTCTTTTTAACTTAGTTTCTTAGTGATGAACTAACCTAAGATTTGGTGATGGAGAATTAGAAAATACTGAAACTGTTTACATGTATTATACCATAATACAATATGAATATGGTGTATAAATATACTATCGAGACTCATTATATAATTTGAATTATTTCAAATGTATATGGAATATGTGTCATTAAGTAATAGTCTTTTAACTTAGTTTCTTAGTGATGAAGTAACCTAAGATTTGGTGATGGAGAATTAGAAAATACTGAAACTGTTTATATCTATTATACCATAATACAATATGAATATGGTGAATAAATATACTATCGAGAATCATTAGATAATTTGAATTATTTCAAATGTATATGGAATATGTGTCATTAAGTAATAGTCTTTTAACTTAGTTTCTTAGTGATGAAGTAACCTAAGATTTGGTGATGGAGAATTAGAAAATACTGAAACTGTTTACATGTATTATACCATAATACAATATGAATATGGTGAATAAATATACTATCGAGACTCATTATATAATTTGAATTATTTCAAATGTATATGGAATGTGTTTCATTAAGTAATAGTCTTTTAACTTAGTTTCTTAGTGATGAAGTAACCTAAGATTTGGTGATGGAGAATTAGAAAATACTGAAACTGTTTATATCTATTATACCATAATACAATATGAATATGGTGAATAAATATAATATCGAGAATCATTAGATAATTTGAATTATTTCAAATGTATATGGAATATGTGTCATTAAGTAATAGTCCTTTTTAACTTAGTTTCTTAGTGATGAAGTAACCTAAGATTTGGTGATGGAGAATTAGAAAATACGGAAACTGTTTACATGTATTATACCATAATACAATATGAATATGGTGAATAAATATACTATCGAGACTCATTAGATAATTTGAATTATTTCAAATGTTAATGGAATATATGTCATTAAGTAATAGTCTTTTAAACTTAGTTTTCTTAGTGATGAACTAACCTAAGATTTGGTGATGGAGAATTAGAAAATACTGAAACTGTTTACATCTATTATACCATAATACAATATGAATATGGTGAATAAATATACTATCGAGAATCATTAGATAATTTGAATTATTTCAAATTTATATGGAATATGTGTCATTAAGTAATAGTCTTTTAACTTAGTTTCTTAGTGATGAAGTAACCTAAGATTTGGTGATGGAGAATTAGAAAATACTAAAACTGTTTACATGTATTCTACCATAATACAATATGAATATGGTGAATATATATACTATCGAGACTCATTATATAATTTGAATTATTTCAAATGTATATGGAATGTGTGTCATTAAGTAATAGTCTTTTAACTTAGTTTCTTAGTGATGAACTAACCTAAGATTTGGTGATGGAGAATTAGAAAATACTGAAACTGTTTACATCTATTATACCATAATACAATATGAATATGGTGAATAAATATACTATCGAGAATCTTTAGATAATTTGAATTATTTCAAATTTATATGGAATATGTGTCATTAAGTAATAGTCTTTTAACTTAGTTTCTTAGTGATGAAGTAACCTAAGATTTGGTGATGGAGAATTAGAAAATACTAAAACTGTTTACATGTATTCTACAATAATACAATATGAATATGGTGAATATATATACTATCGAGACTCATTATATAATTTGAATTATTTCAAATGTATATGGAATGTGTGTCATTAAGTAATAGTCTTTTAACTTAGTTTCTTAGTGATGAACTAACCTAAGATTTGGTGATGGAGAATTAGAAAATACTGAAACTGTTTACATGTATTATACCATAATACAATATGAATATGGTGAATAAATATACTATCGAGACTCATTATATAATTTGAATTATTTCAAATGTATATCGAATGTGTGTCATTAAGTAATAGTCTTTTAACTTAGTTTCTTAGTGATGAACTAACCTAAGATTTGGTGATGGAGAATTAGAAAATACTGAAACTGTTTACATGTATTATACCATAATACAATATGAATATGGTGTATAAATATACTATCGAGACTCATTATATAATTTGAATTATTTCAAATGTATATGGAATATGTGTCATTAAGTAATAGTCTTTTAACTTAGTTTCTTAGTGATGAAGTAACCTAAGATTTGGTGATGGAGAATTAGAAAATACTGAAACTGTTTATATCTATTATACCATAATACAATATGAATATGGTGAATAAATATACTATCGAGAATCATTAGATAATTTGAATTATTTCAAATGTATATGGAATATGTGTCATTAAGTAATAGTCTTTTAACTTAGTTTCTTAGTGATGAAGTAACCTAAGATTTGGTGATGGAGAATTAGAAAATACTGAAACTGTTTACATGTATTATACCATAATACAATATGAATATGGTGAATAAATATACTATCGAGACTCATTATATAATTTGAATTATTTCAAATGTATATGGAATGTGTTTCATTAAGTAATAGTCTTTTAACTTAGTTTCTTAGTGATGAAGTAACCTAAGATTTGGTGATGGAGAATTAGAAAATACTGAAACTGTTTATATCTATTATACCATAATACAATATGAATATGGTGAATAAATATAATATCGAGAATCATTAGATAATTTGAATTATTTCAAATGTATATGGAATATGTGTCATTAAGTAATAGTCTTTTAACTTAGTTTCTTAGTGATGAAGTAACCTAAGATTTGGTGATGGAGAATTAGAAAATACGGAAACTGTTTACATGTATTATACCATAATACAATATGAATATGGTGAATAAATATACTATCGAGACTCATTAGATAATTTGAATTATTTCAAATGTTAATGGAATATATGTCATTAAGTAATAGTCTTTTAACTTAGTTTCTTAGTGATGAACTAACCTAAGATTTGGTGATGGAGAATTAGAAAATACTGAAACTGTTTACATCTATTATACCATAATACAATATGAATATGGTGAATAAATATACTATCGAGAATCATTAGATAATTTGAATTATTTCAAATTTATATGGAATATGTGTCATTAAGTAATAGTCTTTTAACTTAGTTTCTTAGTGATGAAGTAACCTAAGATTTGGTGATGGAGAATTAGAAAATACTAAAACTGTTTACATGTATTCTACCATAATACAATATGAATATGGTGAATATATATACTATCGAGACTCATTATATAATTTGAATTATTTCAAATGTATATGGAATGTGTGTCATTAAGTAATAGTCTTTTAACTTAGTTTCTTAGTGATGAACTAACCTAAGATTTGGTGATGGAGAATTAGAAAATACTGAAACTGTTTACATCTATTATACCATAATACAATATGAATATGGTGAATAAATATACTATCGAGACTCATTAGATAATTTGAATTATTTCAAATGTATATGGAATATGATTTATTAAGTAATAGTCTTTTAACTTAGTTTCTTAATGATGAAGTATCCTAAGATTTGGTGATGGAGAATTAGAAAATACTGAAACTGTTTACATCTATTATACCATAATACAATATGAATATGGTGGATAAATATACTATCGAGACTCATTAGATAATTTGAATTATTTCAAATTTATATGGAATATGTGTCATTAAGTAATAGTCTTTAAACTTAGTTTCTTAGTGATGAAGTAACCTAAGATTTGGTGATGGAAAACAAGAAAATACTGAAATTGTTTACATGTATTATACCATAATACAATATGAATATGGTGAATAAATATACTATCGAGACTCATTAGATAATTTGAATTATTTCAAATTTATATGGAATATGTGTCATTAAGTAATAGTCTTTTAACTTAGTTTCTTAGTGATGAACTAACCTAAGATTTGGTGATGGAGAATTAGAAAATACTGAAACTGTTTACATGAATTATACCATAATACAATATGAATATGGTGTATAAATATACTATCGAGACTCATTATATAATTTGAATTATTTCAAATTTATATGGAATATGTGTCATTAAGTAATAGTCTTTTAACTTAGTTTCTTAGTGATGAAGTAACCTAAGATTTGGTGATGGAGAATTAGAAAATACTGAAACTGTTTATATCTATTATACCATAATACAATATGAATATGGTGAATAAATATACTATCGAGAATCATTAGATAATTTGAATTATTTCAAATGTATATGGAATATGTGTCATTAAGTAATAGTCTTTTAACTTAGTTTCTTAGTGATGAAGTAACCTAAGATTTGGTGATGGAGAATTAGAAAATACTGAAACTGTTTACATGTATTATACCATAATACAATATGAATATGGTGAATAAATATACTATCGAGACTCATTATATAATTTGAATTATTTCAAATGTATATGGAATGTGTGTCATTAAGTAATAGTCTTTTAACTTAGTTTCTTAGTGATGAAGTAACCTAAGATTTGGTGATGGAGAATTAGAAAATACTGAAACTGTTTATATCTATTATACCATAATACAATATGAATATGGTGAATAAATATACTATCGAGAATCATTAGATAATTTGAATTATTTCAAATGTATATGGAATATGTGTCATTAAGTAATAGTCTTTTAACTTAGTTTCTTAGTGATGAAGTAACCTAAGATTTGGTGATGGAGAATTAGAAAATACTGAAACTGTTTACATGTATTATACCATAATACAATATGAATATGGTGAATAAATATACTATCGAGACTCATTATATAATTTGAATTATTTCAAATGTATATGGAATGTGTGTCATTAAGTAATAGTCTTTTAACTTAGTTTCTTAGTGATGAACTAACCTAAGATTTGGTGATGGAGAATTAGAAAATACTGAAACTGTTTACATCTATTATACCATAATACAATATGAATATGGTGAATAAATATACTATCGAGAATCATTAGATAATTTGAATTATTTCAAATTTATATGGAATATGTGTCATTAAGTAATAGTCTTTTAACTTAGTTTCTTAGTGATGAAGTAACCTAAGATTTGGTGATGGAGAATTAGAAAATACTAAAACTGTTTACATGTATTATACCATAATACAATATGAATATGGTGAATATATATACTATCGAGACTCATTATATAATTTGAATTATTTCAAATGTATATGGAATGTGTGTCATTAAGTAATAGTCTTTTAACTTAGTTTCTTAGTGATGAACTAACCTAAGATTTGGTGATGGAGAATTAGAAAATACTGAAACTGTTTACATCTATTATACCATAATACAATATGAATATGGTGAATAAATATACTATCGAGACTCATTAGATAATTTGAATTATTTCAAATGTATATGGAATATGATTTATTAAGTAATAGTCTTTTAACTTAGTTTCTTAGTGATGAAGTATCCTAAGATTTGGTGATGGAGAAATTAGAAAATACTGAAACTGTTTACATCTATTATACCATAATACAATATGAATATGGTGGATAAATATACTATCGAGACTCATTAGATAATTTGAATTATTTCAAATTTATATGGAATATGTGTCATTAAGTAATAGTCTTTAAACTTAGTTTCTTAGTGATGAAGTAACCTAAGATTTGGTGATGGAAAACAAGAAAATACTGAAATTGTTTACATGTATTATACCATAATACAATATAAATATGGTGAATAAATATACTATCGAGACTCATTAGATAATTTGAATTATTTCAAATTTATATGGAATATGTGTCATTAAGTAATAGTCTTTTAACTTAGTTTCTTAGTGATGAACTAACCTAAGATTTGGTGATGGAGAAGAAGGAAAATACTGAAACTGTTTACATCTATTATACCATAATACAATATGAATATGGTGGATAAATATACTATCGAGACTCATTAGATAATTTGAATTTTTTAAAATGTATATGGAATATGTGTCATTTAGTAATAGTCTTTTAACTTAGTTTCTTAGTGAAGAAGTAACCTAAAATTTGGTTAATGGAGAAGAAGGAAAATACTGAAACTGTTTACATCTATTATACCATAATACAATATGAATATGGTGAATAAATATGCTATCGAGACTCATTAGATAATTTGAATTATTTCAAATGTATATGGAATATGAGTTATTAAGTAATAGTCTTTTAACTTAGTTTCTTAGTGATGAAGTATCCTAAGATTTGGTGATGGAGAATTAGAAAATACTGAAACTGTTTACATCTATTATACCATAATACAATATGAATATGGTGGATAAATATACTATCGAGACTTATTAGATAATTTGAATTATTTCAAATGTATATGGAATATGTGTCATTAAGTAATAGTCTTTTAACTTAGTTTCTTAGTGATGAAGTAACCTAAGATTTGGTGATGGCATACAAGAAAATACTGAAACTGTTTACATGTATTATACCATAATACAATATGAATATGGTGAATAAATATACTATCGAGACTCATTAGATAATTTGAATTATTTCAAATGTATATGGAATATGTGTCATTAAGTAATAGTCTTTTATCTTAGTTTCTTAGTGATGAACTAACCTAAGATTTGGTGAGATTTGGTGATGGAGAATTAGAAAATACTGAAACTGTTTACATCTATTATACCAAAATACAATATGAATATGGTGGATAAACATACTATCTAGACTCATTAGATAATTTGAATTATTTCAAATGTATATGGAATATATGTCATTAAGTAATAGTCTTTTAACTTATACCATAATACAATATGAATATGGTGGGTAAATATACTATCGAGACTCATTATATAATTTGAATTATTTCAAATGTATATGAAATATGTGTCATTAAGTAATAGTCTTTTAACTTAGTTTCTTAGTGATGAAGTAACCTAAGATTTGGTGATGGAGAATTAGAAAATACTGAAACTGTTTACATCTATTATACCATAATACAATATGAAAATGGTGGGTAAATATACTATCGAGACTCATTAGATAATTTGAATTATTTCAAATGTATATGGAATATGTGTCATTTAGTAATAGTCTTTTAACTTAGTTTCTTAGTGATGAAGTAACCTAAGATTTGGTGATGGAAGAATTAGAAAATACTGAAACTGTTTACATCTATTATACCATAAGACAATATGAATATGGTGTAACAATATACTATCGAGACTCATTATATAAATTGAATTATTTCAAATGTATATGGAATATGTGTCATTAAGTAATAGTCTTTTAACTTAGTTTCTTAGTGATGAAGTAACCTAAGATTTGGTGATGGAGAATTAGAAAATACTGAAACTGTTTACATGTATTATACCATAATACAATATGAATATGGTGAATAAATATACTATCGAGACTCATTAGATAATTTGAATTATTTCAAATGTTAATGGAATATATGTCATTTAGTAATAGTCTTTTAACTTAGTTTCTTAGTGATGAAGTAACCTAAGATTTGGTGATGGAGAATTAGAAAATACTGAAACTGTTTACATCTATTATGCCATAATACAATATGAATATGGTGGATAAATATACTATCGAGACTTATTAGATAATTTGAATTATTTCAAATGTATATGAAATATGTGTCATTAAGTAATAGTCTTTTAACTTAGTTTCTTAGTGATGAAGTAACCTAAGATTTGGTGATGGAGAATTAGAAAATACTGAAACTGTTTATATCTATTATACCATAATACAATATGAATATGGTGAATAAATATAATATCGAGACTCATTACATAATTTGAATTATTTCAAATGTATATGGAATATGTGTCATTAAGTAATAGTCTTTTAACTTAGTTTCTTAGTGATGAAGTAACCTAAGATTTTGTGGTGGAGAATTAGAAAATACTGAAACTGTTTAAATCTATTATACCATAATACAATATGAATATGGTGAATAAATATACTATCGAGATTCATTAGATAATTTGAATTATTTTAAATGTATATGGAATATGTGTCATTAAGTAATAGTCTTTTAACTTAGTTTCTTTGTGATGAAGTAACCTAAGATTTGGTGATGGAGAATTAGAAAATACTGAAACTGTTTACATGTATTATACCATAATACAATATGAATATGGTGAATAAATATACTATCGAGACTCATTAGATAATTTGAATTATTTCAAATGTATATGGAATATATGTCATTAAGTAATAGTCTTTTAACTTAGTTTCTTAGTGATGAAGTAACCTAAGATTTGGTGATGGAGAATTAGAAAATACTGAAACTGTTTACATGTATTATGCCATAATACAATATGAATATGGTGGATAAAATATACTATCGAGACTTATTAGATAATTTGAATTATTTAAAATGTATATGGAATATGTGTCATTAAGTAATAGTCTTTTAACTTAGTTTCTTAGTGATGAAGTAACCTAAGATTTGGTGATGGAGAATTAGAAAATACTGAATTTGTTTACATCTATTATACCAAAATACAATATGAATATGGTGGATAAATATACTATCTAGACTCATTAGACAATATGAATTATTTTAAATGTATATGGAATATGTGTCATTAAGTAATAGTCTTTTAACTTAGTTTCTTAGTGATGAAGTAACCTAAGATTTTGTGATGGAGAATTAGAAAATACTGAAACTGTTTAAATCTATTATACCATAATACAATATGAATATGGTGAATAAATATACTATCGAGATTCATTAGATAACTTGAATTATTTCAAATGTATATGGAATATGTGTCATTAAGTAATAGTCTTTTAACTTAGTTTCTTTGTGATGAAGTAACCTAAGATTTGGTGATGGAGAATTAGAAAATACTGAAACTGTTTACATGTATTATACCATAATACA